>JANAVB010016800.1:35986276-36131012 GCA_029216955.1 Iris pallida
CCCCGCGCCCAACTCTAGTCACCTGCAAGCCGTCGCCAGCCGCCGAGTCGCTAGAGTTCTCCAGATTTTTGACTGCAACAGAGGACTACTTGTTTCCCAAGGCGTCTAGGTACCTTAATTTAGACTTAGATTTCCCTATGATTACCAGATAGTTTTTTGATCCATCAATGCCTACATATAGTCAACATGAACCTCTGATTAATCCTTTAAATGGATTTGATTATCGCTGCCTAAATTTTTCTATAAGTCGAGGTGAACTTCGACGAAAACATGTCCCAACCAGGACAAAAATTCGAATCCTAGAGCCCTAATTAGAAGGCCAATTTCTTGCAACCTATTAATAGTTTTCAAAATCCAATTGAACAGACCTACAGATAACATATACGAGATGTTAGATATATTTTTGATTATTGTACAGAAAGTATTTCTCCGTTAAAAATCAAGAAAATATTGTTTCAAAAACTAAAAATTTTATGAAAATCTGTCCAATACGGCGTGTGCCACGACAAAACGGGCAACGTTGTCACACACTATACACATCGAAAGTCCGTATGGTTGTTGCCGACGTATGGGATCTGACGGAACTCGATTTCGTTGCATGTGCGCGACGAAATCAGTACGTATCCGTCAAGATATCCTCGTATCGACCTTTTGCAAACTTGGCCATAACTTCGTATATGTTCGTCGTATCAAGACGAAACTTGCGCCAACAGAACCGTATTAAATTTTTGGTCATGTGTGCCAAGTTTGGTCCGATTCTGAGAAGGTCGACTAGAATGCCTATTTGGCAGGCTTGGGACCTGCTCCAACGGACGAAATTGTGGCCCACCGGAATCCAACTTTGGACATACGATTGGGTTCGTCTCCTCAAATCGGACCCGTAGATATGTAGTTTAATGACTTTGGAGACCAAAGACATCGGCACACATTTCGGTACAAACGGGTCCAACGACGGACATCGTTTTGATCCAAAATTACGATTTTGCCCCTGTTCTAAAATTAGACTTTTGGACAGGCATTTTCTAAATATATCTTTTACACCAGAAATGTTCTTGATGTTTGTTTCAGCATCCGGAGCCGTTCGTGGATTTTGAGATTTATTGCTGACGTGGTTGATTGTTTAGAGTTGCCATTCCCGCACCACCAGGCAAGATACTTTGCCACCTTACTCTCACTCTGTGATTACTTAGTCTTATTTTTAGTTATGTATATTCAGCATTTTTTATCTGTTGTTATTATTATATCACTGTGCGTCCAAGTCATACTTGGGTGCAAGCGACCCTATCGGTCGTTTTTACTTGCTTTTTTTTATTCTCTTGCATTGACTTAGCCTAGTGACCACCCATATATAATAAGATATTGGTATATCTCATACGGCCTTGATACATGATCATCACGAGTTATGAGTCACATGTAGGACACGTAACCGCGTAGTCGGCTGGCCACCGATACGTATGGAGCGTGCGACGGATATGAGTAACTGCCAATAGAATTGCATGTTAGAAGACTTGGCAGTTACTAGAGGTTCTTATCAGTCATGGAGATAATGATACTAGACATTGGGTGGGGAGAACAATACCTGACGTATGGGCTTCTTTGCACTTCCCCGATTACCTGTGCGCTCCTCCGGAGATGCAGGCTCCAGGTGCCCTTTGACGTTTCCCAGAACGTTATGGACGTACCCTCTTGCACATGATGTCCTCTGACGATTTTCGGACGTTACGGACGTAGGCCCCTGGTGCCCTCTACGGGAACTATGTCGATCCCATCTACAGCCAGGGCTCATGCGTCGAAGGATTGTATCTCAACTGCATATTCACAATAGAATGGTTAGGAACTCTATTACATGCATTTCTTTTTTACTCTTTATTATATATCACAGTTTATATGGCATGGTATTTTCTTGTATCTTGTTACGTCCCTCTGAGGACCTGGTTATCTCTCCAGGGTTAGACGATTTTCCGCAGGAGTACGGCACGGCATTGGATTCTTCCTACATCGATGACGAGGCGTCTCCAGCTGACTTTTAGTTTATTTATACATTGAGACATTTAATTGACATGTTCTATTTCTTTTATTTCTATTTTGCGGAGGTCGAAGTCCGATCATTTGAGACTATTTTATATAGTTGTTTGGAGTGGGTATGTCCACCCGGCTATCACTTTGATACACTCATTTATTATTTGGACTCTATTATCTTCTGTGTTGAGCTGTGATGAGATTAGATGATTATATTATGGCCTGTGATTATTTTATACCTAAAGCTTATGTACGTATACGAGGATTCCATATATTGGAGTATTCTTCGTATATGTGCAGTTGGCATGTCTACGTACTCGGTCCTAAATATTTTGGGACTGGGGCGTTACATCTAGCCTTGTAGTTTTCACGTGAAAGAAATAAATGGTTGAAATAAAATATATCACGTAATACATACTCTGATCAACATCATGATCGTACATACAAAAGGATCATGGGCTTGATCCTCAGGTGGTCATCATATCTAAAAGTAGGTCATGTTCACACACCATGGAGGTACCATGCTTGGAAACTGTAGCCAACGAAGCTGTGGGAAGTCTCAGATTTTCCCCTTCCAATTCATCTATATCTAGTAAATCATAATTAATCTAGTCCATTTTATTCAAGGCTTACGAGTCATGGTATCTCCAAAGTAGGCCTTATATGGTATACTCAGGAAGGCTGATCTTGACCAGAGTTGATTGTCAGACCTTGATTGGGACGATTAGCACCAACCAATCCATCTATCGATACATTACCTATACAAGCATTTTTGTTCTACAAACACAATCAACTATGATGTATATACCTCATATGACTACTACGAGTACGGGTAAATGCTCTGTAGCACCCCGTCCCGATAGGCGGTGGACTATGTAATATGCTTGCGGCGAGTCAGACTCGGGCGGGAACTTAGATGGCTAGTCTGACTCAATCGCTGAGCTTAGCTTACGATAACACTTTGTGGCATCGAATAAATCGATTTGGACGAATGTTACAAGAATCAATCCAACTAATAGAATGGCTTCTGTTGGAATAACTCCTAGATGCAGCAGGCTGCGTCTCTGCGAGTGAGCTCTATATACGAGTCCCTTCGACGGGATCGGACTGCTATATGATTTTCTTGAGTTTTTGCTACTTGGTTTTGATTAATATGTTTTCGCATCGATTTTTGTATTCATTCTACGAATTTCAAATCGAAGAATTTAAAGAAAGGATTCTGATAAAATGTTGGTGCTATTGCAGGATTGTGCATAACTGAAGCTTGAACGTTGCGAAGCACTTCGACTCTCGGCACGATCAAATACTTGGTGGGTGTTTTGGCCCCTTCTTTTCTACTCCTTCCCGCAAACGAAATTCTTTTGCCTCGAACTTATTAAAATCAACGATGCCAAGTTAAATGCGTGTCAAATCACTAAGATCAAGACTCGGGATAACTGTATCAATTTAGAGTAATTTACTCTAAAAATATCAGTTTCGAACCAAAAAGAGAAAAGGTTATAGAAAAAAGATAGACTATTTCATGATCTGCAAAATATAATGAAACGTCGGTTGCGACATATGGTGCCTCAGGGAATTTGGTGCCTATGGGATGGTAAATCGAAAATACGGCTTTGGGAAAAATGATTCATTGCATGAGTTGAGAAAAATGATAATGCTGCTTAATACTGTCTATGCTATGCAATCTGTTTCACATGTTAAATTGTTCTCACATTGGCATGGTCATGGATAACTTGTGCACAAGTTTAACTTTTCTCGAAACAGTAGCTGAGGCATCGGAACCGAATTGACCTAGGGGTAATACAAATTCGTGCTTCGATGCGAGGTATTATGGGACCTTCAGTAAGGCTTACAACCTAGGTTGACAGGGCGCGTTGCAATGCCATATAAATGTCCCTCGTGGTGTGTAACACTAATGACCACATATAAGATAGCAGCATGCTCATCGATTGTCTTATGCAGGTAGTAAGTATTATTCTGTTTTTGTGCAGGGACGAGCACAACCGTGATAAGAATTGTGATAAACTGCTATGTTTTTACTGTATGCTTTTACTGATCAAAACATGGCTATCAATATGAACTGAATTCATTTAGTTCCAAATAGAAAGAAAACTCCAATGCCTGCCTACATTAACAATGAGAGTCAGTTTAGACGAGTGGGTTCGTCCCGCTCACTAGTACATTCCCAAGTGTACTAATCCTCCAACCCCTCAGGTGACAAAAACTCTAGGGGTGCACGGTACTAGGCCAAAGCTGAAGTTCAGAGAGACGTTTTGAAGCTCTTCCTATTCTGAAGTATTTTTGAAGCCAATTCATCGAAGGCTTTCAATGTATAAAAGGGTGAATGTATGGAATGGCAAGTATTAGTTCAAGCAGCTTGTCGAGTATTTCCTTTTGTTTCAATTAATGTAGCTGTAATGGCATATCCAATGTAATTACAACTTGCACTTTGTTGCAAGCTATCAATGAAAAGCATATTTCTATCTTTCTAAACTGCATGTTCAATTTTCTGCGATTTTTGAAGTTTCAACTTGGTGTTTCAAATGAATGTATCAAATATAATGTTCTTGCCTTGTACGAGTGCAACTCCAGACTCGTACGGCATCATGCCCTAGCGAGGACGATCGATTCGGCATAATCGATGCGAGGACGAATAGTTTATCGAATCGGAGCGTAACAAATTGGTATCAGAGAACAGTTAAGTTTCCTCAAATTTTCAAAACATGTTTCATTTGGAATGTTGGTTGCGATTACTCGATTGAATGCTTGTCGACATGTTGCATGAAATAAAAGTTTCATACAGGCAAGCCCGTAGATATTTTTAAAAATAGTAATAGGTTTACTCTGTTTTGTAGAAGATGACTAAGAAAAATAATTCGGCCACGACAAACAACGCTGTGGATGGTTTGGAGGGCGCTGGGCCTAGCAAGACTATAATGGAAAGAATGTTACGTCTGATGGAGACGCAGCAGCAACAGCTTTAGGCGCAGATCCAAGCCCAATTTGGTACGCAATAGAAGCAAATGGACGCCCTAACACGGATCGTAAGTAATATGGCGGATGGCACCAATGCTTTGATCATGGCACTTAAAGAGAGGGAAGAAGACCCGGAAGAAGTTCAACCACGAATGATGAACTCTTCGTCCTTGTTCAAAGCAATGGAGTTACATAAGATAAACCCGCCTAAGTTCAACGGCCGAGCAGAGCCTGATGTGATCGTGGGATGGCTTGCGGAGACTGAAGACTTATTTAATCTTCTCTGTATCAAGGGGTCCCAGAGGGTAGCGTGTGTGGCATACAATTGCAAATGAGGGCCTACGACTGGTGGGCGACGAAGAAACAAGAAATCTATGAAACCGAGTCCTACACCAAGATTTCCTAGGAAATGTTCAAGAAAGCCTTTCTTGAGCACTATGTTCCTCACATCGTACGTCGTCAAAAAGAAGAAGAGTTCATGATGTTAAGACATGGGAATATGTCAGTTGATGATTATAACTCGAATATCTCAAAACTCGTAAAGTTTGTCGGCACCTTTCTGCCCAACAAAGAAGCTTGGTGCGAACGTTTCCAATAGGGTCTAAATGAAAAACTACGAAGGGACGTCATGAATCAAAAGTGTCAAACCTACCATGAGTCCTACGATGTCGCTCTTGATAGCGAGCGGATCTTCGGCCTTATGTCGCAACGAGTTGTGCCAGTTGTCCGTAATAACTTCAACAAGTGCCCTAACGACGCTGGAGACTCGGGAGTACAAAAGCATCTAAACACGCTCGAGAATCGGCGTCCCTATCCTGGATTACATTGCCATAATTGCGACAAGCATGAGCATCGCCCGGTCGATCGTTGGTTTAAGAAATGTTACGGGTGTGGCAAGACAGGCCATATAATGCCAAATTGTCCGAAAAATGTTCCGATTCAAAACAACCCTCCAAGGAATATTCCAAACCCTCCAAGAAATATTCCCAATCAGTATAAAGTGCCCACATTGCAAGGCGCAAATGTGGTACCAGTGAACCCGCTGAATCAATACCATGGAGCACAAGGCTGAGTCTATGCATTGACTCGGGATGAGGTGTTCGAGTTTGATACTTTTGTAATAGGTATACTACTCTATAAAAAGTATACCTACTCGAGTACTATTTGATTCGGGTGTGACGCATAATTTTACATCTTCTGATTATGCTAAAGAAAATAAAATAGCTATGCAATCACTAGATATGAACATTAGCATTAGCACTCCATCGGGAGTCGACATGCCTGCAAACTTTATTTATAGGAATGACCACATTTGTATCGGGGGCAGAAATCTATCCTTGAAAGTCGTCGTACTAGACATTAAAGAGTACGACATAATACTGGATATGGATTGGTTGGGCACCTGCCATGCAACGATTGAGTGCACGGAAAAGAGAGTTGCATTTCATCTTCCTGGCGAAACAGAGTTCTCATATTCATGTGGTGAAGTATAAAAGACGGCGATGGTGGTATCGGCAATATCGGCAAGGCATATGTTGCGTTCTGGCTATGAGGGATACTTAGCATCAGTTCGAGAAACGAGGAAGGATAATCCAAACACAGTGCAGACTGATATTATGGCAAATTTTTTTGATATTTTTCCAGACGAGATGTTCGGAATGCACGTGCGAAATCAAAAGCGCCTTACCGAATGGCTCCAGCAAAACTGAAGGAGCTGAAAGTATAATTACAAGAGTTGCTAGACCATAGATTTATTTGCCCTAGCATCTCTCCGTAGGGAGCTCTCGTGTTGTTCATAAAAAAGAAAGACAGATCGATACGGCTATGCATCGAATATCGAGAACTCAACAAGGCTACCGTACAAAATAAGTATCCACTGCCATGAATTGATGACTTGTTGGACCAACTACAAGGCGCGTCAATATTTTTAAAAATCGATCTTCGTTCAAGCTACCACCAGTTGAAGATCAAGCCCGATGACGTATCGAAGTCTGTCTTCCGCACTCAATATGGTCATTATGAATTCCTAGTCATGCCGTTCGGTTTGACGAATGCCCCAGCCGCTTTCATGGATTTGATGAACCAAGTCTTTCGACCCTTAATCGATAAATTTATGGTCGTGTTCATCGACGATATCCTTGTCTATTCGAGGAATCGGGAAGAACACATGGAACACTTAAGGATGGTGTTGTAGACTTTGCGTGAAAACAAATTATATGCCAAATGGAGTAAATGTGAGTTCTGGATGAGTAGCATGACGTTCCTCGGACACGTAATCTCTGTTGAAGGCATCACGGTGGACCCAAAGAAAATTAAAGCGGTGGTAGATTAGAAATGACCTACCTCGGCTTGCGACATTCATAGTTTCCTGGGCTTGGTGGGCTACTACCAAAGATTTCTATGAAGTTTTTCTAAATTAGCGTCGCCTCTGACTCACCTCACCCAAAAGGGAGTTTTATTCAAATGAAGTGACGACTATGAAACCAGCTTTCAAGAGTTGAAGTAACGACTTGTTTCAGCTCCAATTTTTGTACTTCCAGATGGTCTAGAAGGCTTACAGATATTCAGCGACGCATCGGGGACTGTCCTAGAGTGCGTGCTCATTAAGAAAAACAAAGGTATCTTCTATGCTTCAAGGCAGTTGAAGCAGCACGAGAAGAACTATTCAACGCATGATCTAGAATTAGCGACAATCGTGTTCAAGTTAAAATTCTGGCGACACTACCTTTATGTGTGGCTTGTAAGATCTACACGGATCATAAGAGCCTCAAATACTTATTCACCCAACGAGAACTCAACTTGAGACAGTGACGTTGGCTCGAACTAATAAAAGACTATGAACTAACGATCGAGTATACTCCGGACAAGGAAAACGTTGTTGTAAACGTACTTGTAGGTCCTAAAAATCAAGTTATATTTATCAAATAAGCAGAGGAAATTAAATTGTGCACTCTTCAAATAGACTGCGCAGGAGGCAGATTGCGCTACAATTCAAACGCGCAAGCTGAACTGCGCTACCACCCAAGCGCACTATACTGACGTGTCAATGTCATCATTACCTGACAAAAATCCGATCTTCTGACAGCTGACAGCCCGATAAACGAGGAGTCCTTTCGTTTCTTGTGCAGCACAGTGCTCGAGGACAGCTGTACAGCCAGCGCAGTATGACAGCTCAACTTCAGCGCAGTTTGACCAAGCCCGAGTCTCAGCGCAGTCTGATGCTAGCGCTTTTCAAGTGGCGCAATCCATCAAGATACCTAACATTTATTACGTGGCTTACATGCCGTCAATTGCTCGCCATGTGGCAACTGCTTGTACACGACCATGCGCATTTCAATCAAACAATGCCACGCGTCTAATACAGTTAGCCCACGATCGAGTAACCACTAGCGCAGTTCACAGTCTGCGCAGTCTGTCACCAGTGCAGTTCATCATGCGCAATCCAGAATAACTACAAATTAGTTATTTCTAGAACTCTATAAATAGAGTTTCAAATTCTTCATTATGGGCATCAGATCATTATTATCATCAAAGATCAGGAGTTCTTGTCCAAGTGCTGCTGCATTCTTCAGAGGCTATCGTCTTCAAAGTTCATATCGTCCAAGGGATAAAGCGATCGTCTTCAGATCGGATTCCTATAGTTGTACTTTTCCAGAATTCAATTGTAATCTTCTTACAAAGTTTGTGAAATAAAAGGACTTTTATTTTTGCAAACAGTACTGAGCAGAATATTCATGGGATCACTAGCCCTAAATAATTATATACGACGGGACTTAGAATCGATGGGTATCAAACTCAGAATTAAGGATCGATATCTGCATTTGGCTCAGTTGAATTTTGGGTCGGTCCTGCTTGGCAAAATAAAGACTGCACAAAAGGATGATCTATTCCTAAAGAAAATGTGCGAGCTGATTTCAACAGGAAGGGCGATCGACTTTGCGGAAGACAGAGATGGGACGATGCGACTAAAAGGAAGGCTCTGCATTCCTGAAACTATCGAACTCAGAAAAAAATTCTGACAGAGGCACATTATGCGAAGTACTCGTTACATCCTGGGAGCACCAAGATGTACAAAGACTTGCGCACAAACATTTGGTGGCACGACATGAAGAAAGAACACCAAGATGTACAAGGACTTGCACACAACCTTTGTATCACAGTGCATGGCTTGTCAACAAGTAAAGCTGAACACCAAAGGCCAGGCGGGGAGCTTCATAACCTTTCCATTCCAGAGTGGAAGTGGGATAATATGTCGATGGATTTTATCGTGGGATTTCCGAAGGCGTCGTGAGGGAATGATGCAATTGGGTTCATTGTTGATAGATTGACCAAGTTTGCTCACTTTATCGCAATCAAAGTAGCATAGAGCGTTGATCGATCAGCACAAATCTACGTCGATGAGATTGTTCGACTACACGAGTACCGACCACAATAATTCGGACAAAGACGGGCGATTCCTATCACATTTCTGGACGAGCATGTAAGCTGCGATGGGACTAAACTAAATTTTAGTACTGCATACCACCCCCAGACTGACGGTCAGATGGAGAGGGTGAATCAGATCTTGGAAGACATGTTGCATCTGTGTGAGATCGATCTAATGACCAGTTGGGGTACGCATTTGCCGCTTGCAGAGTTTGTGTATAACAACAGTTATCAGTCGAACATTCAGATGGCACCATATGAAGCGCTCTACGGACAGAAGTGTCGATCTCTAATATGCTGGGATGAATTCGGAGAGCAACAGGTGCTCAGATCGGAACTAGTGGAGCAGGACGTCGAAAAGGTTCGCTTGATTTAGGATAGACTTCGCATCGCGTAAAGTCGATAAAAGAGCTACACAGATCTTTGTCGACAACCGCTAGAATTATTGGTCAGGGACCATGTGTTCTTGAAAGTAATGCCCATGTGTGGCGTGATGCGGTTCAGTATTAAAGGAAAATTGAGCCCGAAATTTCTAGGCCCTTTCGAAATCCTCGAGCAGGTTGCGACTGTTGTTTATCGGATCGTATTACCTCCTGGCTTGGCTGAAGTGCACGATATTTTTCATGTTTCACAACTTTAAAAATACATGCACGATCCAAGTCATGTGGTTAGCTTCGATCAGTTGGAGCTACGTGAGAACTTGTCTTACTCGGAGGAGCTTATTCAAATTTTTGAACGAAAGAAAAAGGCCTTACAAAATTGATCGATATCTTTTGTTCGCGTGCTTTGGCAGAACCATTCAATTAAAGAATTGACATGGGATATGGAGGCAGAGATGAAGAAGAAGTACCCTTCATTGTTTGCTTAATTTAAGGTTAGACCCTTATTCTTAAGTTTATAGACGAAACTTTTTCTTAGTGGTAAATTATGTAGTGCCCCGTCCCGATAGGCGACGGACTATGTAATATGCTTGCGGCGAGTCAGACTCGGTCGGAAACTTAAATGTCTAGTCTGATTCGATCGCTGAGCTTGGCTTAAAATATCACTTTATGGCATCGAATAAATTGATTTGGACAAAAGTTACGAGAATCGATCCAACTAATGGAATGACTTCTGTTGGAGTAAGTCCTAAATACAGCAAGCTGCGTCTTAGCGAATGAGCTCTATATAAGAGTCCCTTCGACAGGACCGAACTGCGGTATGGTTTTTTTGAGTTTTCACTCCTTGATTTTGATGAATGTATTTTTGTGTCAATTTTTGCATTCATTCTACGAATTTCGAAATAAAGGATTTAAAGAAGGGATTCTGATAAAATGATGGTGCCATTGCAGGAGCTCGCGTAACTGAAGCTTGAACGTTACGAAGTGCTTCGACTCTCGGTACGATCAAATACTTTGTGGATGGTTTGACCCCTTCTTTTCTACTCCTTCCCGCAAACGAAATTCTTTTGCCTCGAACTTATTCAAATCAACGATACCAAATTAAATGCATGCCAAATCACTAAGATCAAGACTCAGAATAACTGTATCAATTTAGAGTAATTTACTCTAAAAATATAAGTTTCGCACCAAAAAGAGAAAAGTTAAGATTTTAGAAAAGAGATAGACTATATCATGATCTGCAAAATATAATAAAAATTGGTTGATGCATATGGTGCCTCGGGAAATTTGTTGCCTACGGGATGCTAAATCGAAAGTACGACTTTGGAAAAAATGATCCATTGTATGAGTTGGGAAAAATAATAATGCTGCTTAATACTGTCCACGCTATGCAATCTGTTTCATATGTTAAAATGTTCTCACATTAGCATGGTCATGGACAACTTGTGCACAAGTTTAACTTTCCTCGAAACGGTATCCGGGGTATCGGAACTGAATCTACCTAGGGGGAATACAAATTTGTGCTTCGGTGTGAGGTATTGCGGGACCTTTAGTAGGGCGTGCAACCCAGGTTGACAGGGCACATCGCAATGCCATATAAATGTCTCTCGTGGTGTGTAACACCAATGACCACATATAAGATAGTAGCATGCTCACCTATTGTCTTACGCAGGTAGTAAGTATTATCTCTATTTTGTGCATGAACGAGCACGACCGTGATAAGAATTGTGATAAATTGCTATATTTTTACTGTTTAAAAGAAGGTTATCAATATGAACTGAATTCATTTAGTTCTAAATAGAAAGAAAACTCCAATGCATGCCTATCTTAACAATCAGAGTCGGTTTAGACGAGTGGGTTCGTCCCGCTCACTAGTGCATTCCAAAGAGTACTAATACCCCAACCCCACAGGTGACGAGAACTCTAAGGGTGCACGGTACTAGGCCAAAGGTGAAGTTCATAGAGGGGTTTTGAAGCCCTTTCTATTCTGAAGTATTTTTGAAGCCAATTCATCGAAGGCTTTCAATGTATAAAAGGGTGAATGTATGGAACGACAAGTATTAGTTAAGGTAGCTTGTCGAGTATTTTCTTTTGTTTCAATCAATGTAGTCGCAACAGCATATCCAATGTAATTACGACTTGTACTTCGTTGCAAGCTATCAATGAAAAGCATATTTCTATCTTCCTAAACTGCATGTTCAATTCTCTATAATTTATGAAGTTTCAACTAAAGTAAATGTATCAAATGTAATATTTTGCCTTGTACGAGTGCAACTCCAGACTCGTACGACATCACGCTCTAGCGAGGACAATCGATTCGGCATAATCGATGCGAGGACGAATGATTTGTCGAATCGGGGAGTGGCAAAGTACATGAGTCCCACTGGACTAATTAAGTCTCTCTGGATTAAACACTGGCTTGACACATATTTGAAACATGTACTGGTACTTGTATTAGAATAAGAATCCTTCACTCTTCTCATAAAATGTGCATAGGATATATCATGGTACACAAAAAATAGAAACTAAACTTGATATATATATATATATATATATATATATATATATATATATATATATATATATATATATATATATATACAAGTAAGAGCGCCAAGCGCCAAACGACTACAACTACAACGAAAAAGCGCAAAGCGCCAACAAAACGACATCCCCAAAAAGGGACCCGAGGCTAAGACAGGGCCTCCCAACAGCTATCCGATGAGTGCAGACAGCGCCTCCTCACTTTATGAATCTGTCTGATAACCTCCCTGTTCAGTTGGGTAGGAAGGTATTGGCGGCCTTCGTACCTAAATTTGTTTCGATTCTTCCACAAGACCCATATCCCGGCGGCTGTGACGATCTGAAGCCCATGAGAACTGCTCCAGCTGGTCAGGAGATTGTTGAAGCCCCCGAAAGGTGATCCTGCCGGCACTTGGAGTTGAGGCTAGTCCACATCTGCGAAGCGAGGTCTCCAAAAAGAAGGACGTGCTCTGCCGTTTCTGCTTGATGAGAAGTACATCAGTGGCATCTCGATGTTAGGCTGAATCCGAAAGAGGTGATGGAGTCGTCGGTGGGAAGCTTCCGGCGTTGGGCTCTCCAGATCAGTATTGACCATTTATTGGAAATGCATGGCTGCCAGTAAGGTGCGATGAATGAAGACAACACTCCGACGCCTCTCACCACAATCCTGGCGGTGGCCAACGAGAAAATGCCACCAGGATTGGGGGTCCATCGCAGAGCGTTCGGGTCGTCGGAGATCTGTAAATCCACGGCGGCGAGACAGGTGGCTGCCGCCTGACCGAGCCAGTCTCTGACTCTGTCCCACTTCCAACCAGAGTCGCAGTCCCATAGATCTCGGATCTCACAGTTGTGGGGCTTGTTCGCAGAAGGCTGGATACCTCATCCCCTAGCCAAAGTTCATGGCACGCCGATGAGCGAACGTTGCCCAGCTGAAGGCGAATTAAGGGTTCAGCGAGATGACGGTCACGGATGATGCGTCACCAAGTCACCGAGGATCTGTTGTTGACAGCGGCCATCGCGGGGTAGGATAATCTGAAGTATCTAGCCTTCATGAACCAAGTCCATAGCGAATGGTCCGTGCGCAGCTTCCACCATAACTTTATGGAGCAGGCATTAACAATGAGCTCTAATCTACTGAAGCCCAGCCCTCCTTCAGCGGTTGGTTTGGCCATGGTGTCCCAACTGGCCAGTGGTGCTTGTCCTTGCCTTTACTGTGTCCCCAAAAGAAGTTAGCGAAGAGGGATTCCAGCGAGAAAAGGACCTTCTTTGGAGGGGAGCAGACGGCCAGGGTGTGGACGGGGATGGAGGAGAGGACGTGCTTGATCAGAATCATTTTACCACCCGGGGATAGGGTCGCATTGTGCCATCCCTCGATCTTCTTCCTAATTTTGCTCACCAGATCCTCGAAGATGCCGGAGTTAGATTTACCGTACACCAGCGGACACCCAAGGTAGGAGAACAGGGGATATGTGGTGGTGAAGGAGGTCAGATTGGATAACAAAGCTAAGTGGTTTCTATCTGCTTTGTGGTGTGTGTAGATAACGCTTTTGTTGTTGTTAACGCGTTGGCTGGAGCATCTGTCGTATCTCTCTAGTGTTCTGTTGACCACCTCGATGGACCCGATGTCGCCAGATGAGAAAATGAGGATGTCGTCGGTGTATACGAGGTGAGTGATAACGGGACAGCCGGAGGTGGTATGGAAGTGGTGGAAACGAGGAGTGTTACCATGCTTTTGAGGTTTCTACTGAGGGCTTCAGCTGCGATGATGAAGATGGTGGCGGATAGAGGGTCCCCCTGATGCACTCCTATATATATATATATATATATATATATATATATATATATATATATATATATATATATATATATATTGTCACGACCCGCACCCTAGAGTTAGGGCACGAGAACGTAACAACGTCCAGCCTACGCCGCAGTATCGACGGTAGAACGCTGTCCTAGGTCTCAATGCATCTAACAGTATAAGACTAAACAGTTTATACTCCCCGAATGGGGGTGACAAGCAGAATGTAAACTCAATCACATCTAAGGTAGAGCATAAAGGAAGATAGATAAAACATGAAATCGAAAAGAGATACAACAGATAGAAGTCTAAGTGTCTAAGATACAAACTCAGAATACATCTCAAAACCCAAATACAGTAATCCATAAATACAACTCAAGATGACTGAAAATAAACTATAAGCAAAAACCCTAGCTATCTATGCAACCTCTACTGTCTTCTCTAGGCTAGCAGGCAACCTCCAGGCTATCTGTAAAATTTATCAACAGATCCAGTCAGGATAGGAGCGAGCACATTACATCTCAACAGTTCATAGCAGGTTAGAAAATATAATCATGCAGTAAAGTAAGATACAGGTACAAAAAGAAATGATGTATATAAACAGAGAGAGAGAGAGAGCTGTAATAGAAATATCTACTATAAATAGAGAACTAACATGTGGCTAGTGAGTCAGAGTACAATATAGACATGTAAATGGCATAGGAGATTCTGATAAGACACTATGGAAGAGATTCTGATAAGATACTACTTGGGTATTATTCACATGTCTACTTCTACTCCTCCCGTACCCCAATCAATACACAAGGATCTAAACAGGTTATGTTATTGTACATGATATCACATGGGGGCCCATGAAAGGGTGCACATGATAGTATACATGGGGGCTCCGTGAACATGAGAGTACAAGATTCACAGGAGTGTACATGTATAATGAAAGCACAGGAGTATATGATAAAAGTGAAACACATATGACACAATGTACCCGATGCTCCCGAGGGGGATAACATCACATGTAGAGATCCATATAGTACCAATCCGTGTGACCATCGTGACAGTACAAGTAAAGTAATCTACTGTAGGAAATAATTCTAAGCAGGATATGAAATGATCAGAGAATGTACTCGCCTGATATCTGAATGTCCAAGGTAAAGATACTGTCCGAGTAGAGGTTTCTGGCTCCTAATTAGAACAGCACAAGTCACAACATATCCAGAAGGGTAATATAAAGCACTACAATGCATTCTACATGAATCTAGGTCAAACTAGGCCAAAGTCAACCATTGGTCAACTCTGGTCAACTGTACTAGTCAAACTAGGTCATGTCCTAACCCAGTAAGTCTTACTAGGCCTAACCAAGACTATCCTAGCAAGCACACATCAATACAAGGCTATACAAGCCAACATACACCCAACTCTATATAGCATGCAATTATTCAATACTCAAATAGGCAAGAATTCACATTGGATATACACTAGGTAATCTATTACTTTAAGCTATATATGTCTACACATATATACACATGCATATATTGGTATTCAATATTAGGTCTATAATCATGGCATTTCAAATGGTTATATAAACTTATATATTACAACACAATATGCTAACATATATATAATATACATACATAGCTAAGTTAACTATATTCATAAATACTTATTTAAGAGGCTATATGTGTGTATGTGAACATGGCAAAGGGGCAAGTGAGGGTTAAATGGGCATACATAGTGTATACATATCAAAGAGTGTCAAAGTGTAAGTGAACAATATGTTAAGTGTGATAGTGTCAACATAGGGTAAGGGGGTACATGAGGTAATATAGGATTTGTGTTAACATAGAACATTACATCTCATTAACTTGTATATTATATACATTACATCTATTATTACATTACATTCATGCTTGCATTCATTCATCATTCATTTATTCTCTTGCACCACTATATGCACCATACATTACATACTATGGAACCTACATATTCATTACAAGCCATACTTATACATGCTTACATTAGATAGGATACTTACACCTCATACATCATTTATTTAACCATTTACTCATGCTTGCATTCTCTATTTAATTACATAATGTATATACATTAACATGGGTTAAAATCAAATAGAACATTATATTACACACAAGGGTGCACAAAATGCATATGCCGAATAGTAACTCCTACTAATAATCAATACTGTACCATCTCAGCATGAATTAAAATTTAGGATTAAAGTATGTTATAGATCTATGTGTTAGCTTTCCGAAACTTCAAACGGATCGCGTTTCGTTTCCGAAAACTCCCGGAATCGCGAAAACACCGAGAACGCGTTTGTCTTTCGTATAGCTGACACTCAAATAATTTTCCAGAAAGTTACAGAAAGAATTAGGCCTATTAATACATGTTTTGGAAAGCTAACTTAAATATGCTTCTTTTAAAAAAATGGAAGATTAAACCGAGCTTTGAGCTAGAAGTTATGACATTTCTAAGTTATGGCTGAAATTAAAAACGTGGATAAAAATCATGACGAATTTAGGTAGTTTGAGACAAAAGAACACAAGTATATAACATAATATATCAAGAACTCACTCTCTACACTAATATATATATATGAGACACTATAGAACACATCTCCAATACAAAAATATGAGATTAAACATGTACATTCATACATAACAACAACACATAGTGTGTCCAAATTTGGGATTTTCCCACATGGACACAATCACAACACTCCTATGACCTCCAAATGGACAAGAAATGGACACAAATGGAGATACAACCATGGGGGTCATTCCTGTGGGTTCAAAATAGACCTATATGTATGAGGAAATGAAAAGGAGAAGGAATTTATACCTCCCGGTAGATCGAATCGAAGAAAAGCCTTTCCGGAGCGACACCGACACGTAGAGATTCAAAAAGGACACGAACGAGCTCCGAATCCTCCCAAACTTGGGTAGCTTCCTCCTTGGCTAGAATGGAGAAGGAAAGAAGAAGATTTGGTGGTGAAATAAGAGGATTTGGTGGAGAAATTTCTAGGAATTGCTCTCTAGGAATTTGGGGAAGAACAAGAGAAAGAATGTGGATGAGAATAATGAAATGAACTTGAGCCTATCCTCTCCCAAAGTGGCTGGCCATATGGGGCTATTTGTCCTATTATGTAAGGTCCAAAATGCCTCCACTAACCTATTCTATGAGTATTAGGAAAGGGCTAAATGGTTGGGGCTAAATTAGTCATTCTAAAGTCTCTAATCACACTAACCTTATCCATAATAATTAGTCTAACCTCTAACTAAAATATTTCTATCATGTGGACTAAAATTAATATCATGTGGGCCATGCCTAACTAGTGTGTGGGTCCCACTAGAGTCAAACTATTCCCGGGTCCCCGTTTCAAGTCGGATTGAGTTGAAATTTGAACCCGACTCAAATAACCCCAAAACAATATCATAAATAATAAAATAATATTAAAATAATTCAAAGAGGTCAAATGCAAAAAATATCCTTAGGCCAAAAATGATATTAAAATATCATAATCATATGGTTAGGCTCTAGGTCAAACAGTCTCTAGGGTTTTACTAGCAAAACGTCAAAACCACAAGTCATTGATTTAAATAATTTTAAAATGATTTAAAATCACCAAAAATTATATCATGAATTAAATATCATTATTAAAATAATTATAAACACGAAATTTTAAAACTACCCTCATTTGGGAAACTGGGTGCTACATATATATATATATATATATATATATATATATATATATATATATATATATATATATATATATATATATATATATATATATATATATATATAAAATTGATATATAATTTTAACATGTTATCAAAATTGAAAAAATCTCGATTCGAAGTCAATTCTAACTTGAAAACACCGTTTCATTTGCATACGGATCGATACATGTCAATCTGGGACTCTAGATCCCAAGAATTTGTACTCACAGGTGTAAAACCATATTTTACAAGTCAGAAAAATATTGTAGAGTCATATAAGGCAAGATAGGGACATACGGCACATGATTCAGAACAAATCAAGGGCATATCCTAGCTGATTACAGAGCAAACGGTATATCGATAGTATACTGACGGCATGCGTTATATCGATCGTATACTAGCGGCATATTGCAAGCTAAAAGAATTTTGAAAGAACATAAATCTGTCTAGTTTGCGTAGAATAGTACAACAGCAGTGTACCTCATGTTCGACAGGTGATACGCGATACACGTTAATCAACAAAAAAAGATCACGAAATACCAAGTTAGAAAAACGAACCGAATACCATATCGGTGGTCGAGATCTTGTCTTACGAGGATCATAACATGCTATTGGTCTCATGGCTTGATTCACATATCACGAGAAAACTCCAACTCCCAATCAAGTTACTAAAAATATAAAATTCGAGAAAATAATATGGTGGGAAAATGAAATATATACGCGTATCTGTATATTGGCACTGGAAAATGAGTGTTACAGAGACTGCTGTTAATCATTCATGAAAATTAATACAAATTTATTATTGAGTTGTGCACATTTAAGGGAGAATGTTGAAGTTAGTTGTAACTAACTATTGGAATGATTGTGCCAACCAATAGTAGAAGTATACATATCTTTTTGTAATTTTGTAAAGAGACTATTGTATCATGTTCTTAAGTCAAGACTATTATAAATAGAAACCTATGAAGAACTTTCAAAAGGTTCAGCTACTTTTTTTTTGTTACAACCCACACACACCTATATGTTCTTACGATTGGAGGCTCGAATCCTGTCGATCCCGTCTGGTATCTATGCAGCTATCGATATGAGCTGCAAGAGTTGGACAAGGGTTCAGCCAATTGAGAGTTCAACTGCATCTTTTTCATCTTTTAATCATTAATTGTCTACAGCAAATATAAATTTATTAATCACCACAATAAACTAAGATATAATAATACAACGTGACACTACCCGATATTGTGTGAAGTAGGCCAATATTCCACGGAATAAACATGCTCGAATAGACCGAGTCTTTTATCTTTATCATCCCATTTTCTCTAGCCATCAATATAGAAAGTTTTGTTCATTTATTTTCAACAAATCATCATGGTCAAAGAAATTGATTGTGATTAGTGATTTGGAATTGATAAAAAGAATGAAATAGATAGGTCAAATATAAGTCCCAATTTTTTTGATCCAATGTTTTGTTTTTTATTGAGCTGTCAAAATTTCTTCACAAATTGAAATGCAACTGTTGCCCAAATTTAACGAGTGACTAGCCTTCACAGTTTTCCGGTCCGGTTCTGAGTTTGTATATTTTTTCCACTTTTACTATCTTTTATTATATAAAGAGGTTTCAAAACGGTTCAAAAATAAGTCATCTAAATTGTATGAATATCATCAACCATTTAAATAAATTTAAAAAATAATAATGAATAACTAAACAACTACCAAAATATTTCACTAATTATTTAAAAAATTTATCTAAGTATTTAACTATCTAATATGATATATTTATAACTAAATAGTCTAACTCAAATGGTTAAAGGAGGAGGTATTTTTCTTTATTTTTTGAGTTCAAATCATAGGTTTGATCATTTTTTTATAATAAACATATATTTTATTTTATTTTATATTTTTTTCGTACGCGCACATGCACATTACTAGTCTTGTTAAGTACCAGTCATCTAGTCCAACTCTGTCACAATTACCAACTTAGACCTTGAATTGCTAATGTTTTTTTTTAAATTAGTAGCAAAATTAGAAGCAAAAATATATTTATTAAAAGCAATCTCTAAGAAAATTCGAAATTGAACTGGTTTTATAAAAGTTATTTGTTAAGTATTGTTACCAAGTAATTTTTGAGACATTTTTAAAAAACGTAAACAAAAGCAGCCGTGATAAGACCAGTTTGAAGCTTTGAAGTTACTCATGTTTGAAAAAAAACAATAACAAAAACAGCTTTTAAAAGTAATATTTCATCTGATTTTAAAAGTTGACTCAAATAGAATAAAGTTTATATGCTGTTACCAAAAACCTTTGCGAACAGATTTTTCTAAAAAAAGGAGAAGTTCTAATTAGCGTTTAGACCCTGAATTTTATACCGACTTAAAATTTAAGCCCTCACATGTCTTGTTAGCAATCACCCCAATAAAACTCGTATTATACACGAATTTTTTCGTATCTTTCACAAGTGTATAATACTTGCATACTTTTGAAAGATTGGAATCAGTATGTAAATTTAAGGCATGCGGAGTTTTAAACGTATTTTGTATAAATTATTAAAAATTTGGCACAAAAAATATGGTGAAAACATGTTTAATTAATCAAATTTGACAACATATTCAAGGAATGTGAAGTTTCTAACCTCAATATTTCTATTTTTCGAATATTTGACCGATTTAGTTACCGTATTTTGTTTGTACCGAGCCGATTTATTTTGTACTTTTGCCATCCCGAATTTTTTCCGTTTGCCGAATTGCTAACAAAGCTCACATGTCCAATTGAAGAATTTAGATCCTGGATTTTTATTTTCTGTTTTTTTTTTCCATTATACCGTCCCAAATCTATATATGAAAATTGTATTATGAAACATGAATGTAGGGTATAATAGAAAAATAAAATAAAATCAAGGTCTAATATTTCCAATTGAACATGTGAGTGCTTAAACTCTAAATTGATATAAAACTCATGGTCTAAATACTAATTAGTAAAAAAACAAAAAAAATCAAGAAAGCAGAAGCATTTTTGATAAAGAAATTCCATAACAAAACTATATGAAGCAACTTGTAGACCCGTTTTTAAAAGCAAATAAAAATATGCGGTCAAAAGTTAATTCTGTTACAATTTTTTAAAGACAAATATTAGTGGCACTCCAAAAATTACTAAGAACAACACACTTTTAACAGTTATGTATGTATATTCAGAACTGTAAAAAAACAGTTCTTATTATTTTATAACTATTAAAATTTTGACATTTCTAATTTTATATGGACTGTCAAAATTTTGACAATCCTATTTTTTTATGATTGTCAAAATTTTGACCGTTCTCAATATATACAGAACCGTTAGAATTTTTACAATTCTAAAATTGTAAGATAATATGTTGTCCCCATTAGTTGTTGTAGTGCTTTAAATATTTGTCTTTTCAAAGGAGGGTAGCAATTCCAAACCAAGTCTTATAAAAATACTAGTAATGTACACGTGCAAATACACGCACAAATTTTTTAAATTTTTTTAAAATATAATTTACTATAAAAACAATCAAATTTAGGATTTGAACTCAAGCAACCAAGAAAAATACCTTTTAACTTAACCATTTGTGTTAGACTATTCAATTGTAAATATACCTTATTAGATAGTTAAATACTTATATAAATTTTTTTTAAAATAATCAGTGGAGCATTAGGTAGTTATTTAGTTATTTATTATTATTTATTAAATTTATTTAAATAGTTGATGATATTCACACGGCTTACATGGCTCACTTTTGAGCCGTTTTGAAGCCTCCTTACATAGTAGAAGATGGGTCTCAGCGAGGTATACTTGGATGAGGTCTGGGTCGGGAGCAGTTATGCTACTAAAACTTTTGTACTAAACATATTATTTTCCCTATAAAAATATAAATTCCATGATTAGAAATTTTATTGTAAAATAACCAAAAAGTTATATATATATATATATTTTTGAGAAATTTTGACTTACCCCCCACTTAATTTATCCCAATTCACGGTGCTCCTCACAGTTTTGCAAAAATATATAGTACCCCCCACTTTGGACGGAATCCGTCAAATTTATTTTTGGGACCAAAATACCCTTGTCTTCTTCCTCTTTCCTCTCCCCTCACCCCCCCTGCGACCACCGCCCCCGCTCCGCCCCTCCCCACCTCCGCTGTGCGCTCCCCCCTCCTGCCGCCACTCCCTCCCTCCCCACCACCGCCTCCGCCTTCGCTCCTCCGCTCCCCGCCTCCGGCAGCAACAACGGAAGCAGCACGGCGGAGGCGGGAAAGGGGGAGTGCACGACGGAGGCGGGGAGGGGGGGCAGCAGGGCGGTGGCCGCGGGAGAGGGGGAGGTGGGAGTGAGTGAGAGGAAAGAGGAAAGAAGGCAGGGGCATTTTGGTTAAAAAATTGACGGATTCCGTCCAAAGTGGAAGATACTGTACATTTTTGTAAAACTGTGAGATAGAACGTGAATTGGAATAAAACAAGTGGGGGGGGGGGGGGGGGTAAGTCAATTTTTATTTAGGATTTTTTTGACTTACATCCCACTTGTTAATATGAATTTGTACTTACATCCCTCTTTTTATTTTTTTTAGACTTACATCCCACTTTTCGTCACAAAAAATATTCATTTTGTCACAAAAAGTATTTATTTTGTCACGAAAAATACTTTTAGTGACGAAAAGTGGAGTGTAAGTCTAAAAAAAATAAAAAATGGGATGTAAATACAAAATCAAATTAATAAGTGGGATGAAAGTCAAAAAATCCATTTTATTTATTTATTTATTTTTATAGAAAAGAATAACATATTTGGTAGACAGATTTTGGCAAGAACATATTTGCTCTCGTCTGGTCACTTTTGGGTTCCAGCTAAAACGTCAACCCACCGGCAAACGTGCGCTGTGCACGTGGCCCCGTCAAGTGGCAGTCTCCGTAAATCCACCTCCACCGCAGGGCCATCTCCGTCATCCAGCGTGTCCTGCCGCTATACGTCGATAGGCCCCCCTCCCGCCAACGTGGCAGTTCCTTCCACCGCAAACCTCGCAATGATTAGCCAGTCCGGAAAAAATCTCCAAACTCTCTACCAGAAAACCGAACCACGCCGATGGGTCCCACTGTCAACGGCGCAGATCTGTCAAATATTCTAAACTCCAAATCGCGACCGTACGATCTCGCCAATGGTTCTAATAAAGCCCATAGGAGACGAGGACGAAGAAGAAGAAGGAAAAATAACTGCGCTCTCTCTCTCTCTCAAAGCGATCGATCGCCGGCTTTCCCGCCATAATCTCTCGCCGTGATCGAATTCGTTTCGGAATAGAGAAAGAGTAAGGATTTGGATTTGGGGATTTTTTTTGCTTCTCTTGTTATTTCTAGTGAAGTTGGGATTTTTGTTGTTTTTTTTATGATTAGGGTTTGCTTTCTCATTACTTCTTCTTATTCAATCGCATTCGCTACCAAAAGAAGGAAAGAGTAAGGATTTGATTTTGGGGATTTTGTTTCGTTATTTTAAGTAAAGTTGAGATCTTTATTTGTTTTCGCTTTGTAGTTCTGATAAAATTAGGGGTCTTTCTTCACTTCATAATTTTCCATTTATTCGTGCTTCAGATCTGATTCTCCAATCCGTAAGTAATATATTTATGTTATTTGTATGGATTCTGCATCATCTGGAGTTGAATTTTTCAGAAAAGTTCAGATTTTTTTTTCGTTTGGATAAGATTATGGTTGCTTTTGCTTCAATTTTCCTTCGTGTTTAGATCTTATTTCTCTTAATTTTAGCAATTTGTCCATTTTTTAAGGAATACGATGTTGTTCTTTTTTGCAAATTTGGTTTTTTATTATATAGTTTTTTGGTGCAAAAATCGGATTTTTTTTTACATCTTTTGGAGTTGAATTTGATAAGTTTATTGAGACGAGAGCTTTCATTTAGGGTTTCTTTTCTCGTTATTTCTAGGAAAGTTCATATAACTTTTTAGTATGGATAAGATTGGGGTTGCTTTCTCTTCACTATCTAAGTAATATCTCACTGTTATTGTTGAACAATTTCGGTTTCTTTGTTTACTTCGGTTAAGATTATTGACAGTTTTGGCCAAAAAAATTATCTTTTTTGGTATAAAAAAATCGACATTTGTATTAGTTGGAGTTGAATTTGATAGATTCCCCCAAATTATTGACTTTAGGGCTGAATTGTGAAGAGGGACGATGTCACGCGCGTTCAATCTCTTGAATTAATGGATATTTTCTCGTTACTTTTTGGAAAAAAAAAATTCAGATTTTTCTCTCTTTGTAGTCTTATGGATAAGATTAGGGTTACTTTCTCCTCACTTTTTTCTTCATTCCTTCATGTTTAGATCTGATTGTTCTACGTAATATTTAGCAAGTTAAATCTTCTGTTTTTGTTAAGATTATCTAGCTGATTTTTTGGGAGATTTTGGTATAAAAATCAGATTTTGCATCTTTTCGAGTTGAATTTGATAAATCTCCCAAAAACTTATTGAAGGCTCAACCTAGAGGTGAAACAATGGCGATGACATTCACCCGTGTTTCCTACTGGATATGGGGAGGGAAAGACCACGAAGCGCCGAACCCGTCGCTTTCTTCTTCCTCCGACTTCCCTTCGGGGTACCGAGAGCCGGATTCTATCAAGTTTCCTTCAGCAAGCGGGACAAAGATGAGGTCTTCTTCGTCGAGGAGGATTGGGAGGAAGTGGCGGAGTCGGGAGGAGAGGAGGATCGACAGGGAATACGATATAGTTCTGGTGCCGTCTGATGGCGGTTGCATGTCTGGTTCGGAGTCTGATGATTCGGATTGGTCGGTCGGGTGGCTGGAGCCACATGGGCCGGACTTTGATAGTGATTCCGAGAACAGCTTTGCTGTCTTGGTTCCGTGCTATGGCCGGGGAAGATCCGAGAAGGTGGAAGGGCCCAAGAAAGGGGCTGTTCTTGGGGCAGCATCAGATCGCCGGACAATGTTTTCTGGTGAGTGACTGCCCACCTTTAGTAATATTTTGGGTACTCTATAGATTGAGCTGCTTATGGATATATTTATGTTCTTTGAATATTTGTTAGCCGCCTATATTTTAGGAGTAGACTATATTTGGGGGAGAGATCACTATAATTGTGAAGGAGGGTTCTAAGTAGTGATTATTTGCTTTGTTATTGTTTTCCAAATAAATCACTTTTGCTTTAGCTCACTACAGGTGAATCTAGGAAGCATAGGCTCCAAATTTGGTGTCGTATCATATCCATGTCGTATATCAGATATAATCCATGATATAGACACTCCAAAAATACACTAGGAGTCACCAAAATTAATGTAGTTTCTGTGTCTATTCTGTGGTGTATTGTAGGGTTCAATGCATGAGCTCAATAATGTTGGAGATATTAAGCATGCTCCCCTTATGAATGATTTGTCTTTGGAGCACAATTTTGATATGAATTCCTGGTTGAATGATAATCCCAGTGTTACTCAGCTAAGTATATACCCATGTGTCTAAAAAGAATGCTATGGAGCACAATTCAAAATTTAGACTCATTGAAGTTGGTCAACATTTATGCGGTGCTAACCTGACATCAATCCTCTCAGTTGGTGCAAATGGTAACCAAGAAAAATAGGACTAAAGAGGGGCTTGCTGCAGATGTAGAGGATTAGTTGGCAGATAGAAAATCCTTTGTTATTGCCATTGGTAATGGAATATAAGTTCATTGCAATATATATCTAACTGATGCATGCAAATATAATTCATGATTCTCTCTTTCACATGTTACAGTTTCTGATACCTTCACTTGTTAGAAAAGGCTATGGTTGCCAAAATATTACCAATTCATTGTCCAACCAAGAGGGCAGTTTGTAGTTCATGCTACTAGAGGCAGTTTGCAGATCATGCTACTATGATAATTATAATCTCTTATTTGTCAATATGTGCAAATTAATATGTATTGGTTCAATTGTTTTGCTTTGGCACCTAATTTGATTTCGTAATTAATAGTGTCAAATTTGATAATGATCATGATCGCAGAGTTTGATTCCTTATGCCCAGTATTTTTTTTAATATTTTTTGTCAGCTCGTCATAAATCATCTAAGTAATTAATATAACTTAACCTGAGGACAATTTTTTTTATAATGGAACTTCTTACTACTGGACACCTATATAGAGCATGGAATCAGACCTGCAACCCTGACCTGACATGGTCATGTTGCTGCGTTTATTTATATTTTGGCGTGTCCATGTAAGTTTCACATCGAACAGGGAGACAACACCTAAGTTTGGTATTTTTGTGCTCTCTAACTAGTACCTCTGAATTCATATTAACAACCGGAAGGCTTGATGCTTGTATTGTGGAAGGTGCTGATTGGGTTGTGGAGTCGGCCTTTCTTTATAAGTGCTTAGGCTATCTACATCTTGGCCATCTCCATTCCCTGGATAATCCTCGTGGCAGTTGGAGACCCTTCAAATGTTACAAAAGAATATAGCTTTAAGAAGAAGTTCATGCAAATTGCTTAATTATATTTCTTATCTCTAGTCTTGAACTGTCTCATGTTATTGAAAATGACTACTGTATCCGACATGGTTTTCTTCTCTGGCTCTTAATATACATACTTTAGGTCCACAATTGTTTCTTACATATTTGCACCATAATTCTATTTACCAATCCCTGCTTGGTCCCTTTAGAGCAAAATTCCCTGTATTATCTGGGTCTTTTAGATATTAACTATGTCATGCCAAACTTGAATACATATTTATTCAGATGAGAATATGCAGACACTTTATTTCTTGCAGGAAGCCAGTTATGACTTATTTAGTTATTGTAATTGATTTATATAATTCTGAATACCTCATGCTTTTACGTATCACTTGTTAGCCTCTCCTATCACTGACTTGGAGAGTCAGTAAGAGCTTTGAGGAATAAGTATGTGACAAGGCTAAATGTAACACTGGACTATTGGTTTACCATCACTTGGTTCTCTTGTAGTTATGCCATGTTTATGACTGACACAGTACGCCTTGTGTTTGATCAACACCAATTTGTATAGTCAGCCTTGCCGTTGGAAATGTAGAAGTATTGTAGGTTAAGTTTTTCTTAACATCATCAAACCGTGTAGTTAGCCTTGTCTGTTGGAATTCTAGAAGTATTGCAAGTTTATTTGTTGATGGTGAGGGGTTTATTGATCAAATGTAGCGCATGTTCTTCTCAGAATGTTCACTTCTATTTACGAATGCCATTGTTCTTCTTGGTGGTGGATGGTTCTGTTGTTTTGGGTTTCCACGAAAATTGTCTAGAAACTTGAAAACATGAGTTCGCCCCTGTTTGTTTTTGTATGTGACAAACTCAAACTGGTCTTGAACAGTCCAAAGCGTCCAACTGCATGTACAATCACATCTTAATTTGCAAAATTTTCCTGTGTTTATGATTTCTGTTTTTGTTTTGCCCTGTGTGCATCTCCTGAAAGTTCTCCCATCAATTGGGGTTTCTTGCCTTTGGCTTCCTTGATATTCTTAATGGTTTTGTTTGCTTCTCTTGTACCCGTTTCATTGATTGCGCTTAGGATAATAAAAATGGTTAGTGAAGAAAGCATGGCTCAGTGAGTTCTGTGGGTGTGCAGTAATCATGATGCTTCTCAATGTCTAGTGCTTCTGTTCCTTTCATGGGATCTATGTTTTACTTTTCATTGAGGCTCAACTTATATTATTAAGTTTGTCATGATATTTCATGAACAAGCCATACTAGCTGCTTCTATAATAAAATGCTCCCATGTTCTGGTACTCTTGGATATTAGTAGTTTGTACCTCCGATTGTTCCTATGGCAGGATTACAGTTTCAGTGTTTCACCATGACATTTTGTACTAACGAAAACAACCACACTTGCTAACTTCATTATAAAATGCCTCCTTGTTCTTATACGTTCTATTATTCTTGATTAATATTAGTAGTTTGTGATATTATGCAGCTATGTATCGTTCATACGGCAGGCCATTCGGTTCTCATTCTGACCAATTGAAATATAATAAGGCCAAAAGAATTGAATGGCTCCAGTGTGTCTTTCAACCTAGTTAACAATCTTTTTTATAAAGTATATGATGTATTCTTTGTTTTTCGAAATGTGCAGATGGCAAGGATTATCTTGACCAGTGGCTGTCTTCTCTCCAGAACACAATTCTTTGAACTAACTATGTAGCTTGGCCTAGTAGAGATGCTTCCTTGTGGAATATCCTAAGCTGTTATTATAGCACAAAAAAAATTGAAAAACTGTATATTTGAAAACCAAAAAATTGAAGGGAGAGCCCCCCCCGGGGGGGGGGGGGGGGGGGGGGGGGGGAGGGTTCTGAAGACAAGTGACTTGCTGAATAACTCTTCCTTATTAAATTTAGAAATACGCAAATGAATAGGTTCTAGAGAAGCAACTTGGAAGGGTGAACAAAGTGGTCAAAGGTATGTAGCCTCCTCAAAGGTTTCTCCTGCTTGAATTGTTGATCGAGGAGGCCAATTTGCACACTTCATCTCCTCTCTTGCTTTCAGCCTCCTCTCATGTACATACTAATATATATTTGTATTAGCAGATTCTTGTGTAAATATGACTGTACATACTCTGGAAGCATCCAATTCCGAAAATTTTGCTGTAGATACCTTTTGAAAGGCCAAGATTATTACTGCAAGACAATTTTTCCTTTCCAATCTTTACTTGGTGGTGCTATCATTTGTATAATATGATCACTATTGCCAGTACTATTGAATGAATTGAGACATTTTTAATGATGGTGTTGATATTCACTTTCTTTCTATCGTCTTCTGTTGCAACTTATATCTGTCTTTGCATTGACGGCGATCATTATTCTACAGAGATTTAGGTTAGTGCAAGCCACACTCACATTATTGCCTTCCAAACGAATCATCGCTTTGTCTTCCCCTTTTAAAATATTGCAATCATCTGTTTGATTTTTTTTTGTCAAGAAAAGTATATTTGGATGTGCTTATGATTAATATATTGTTATCATTGTCATCAAACTCTAGAATTTATTAGTGGCCACATATCACAGGTTGCCTTCATATGCTGGGCCATACCAACAGCAGCTTGATGTTGCTGAGATTGCTACTTGCTCTACCATTAGCGCAGCAAAATTCTTAAAATTGACAGGTCGAGATTTCATTCTTGACTTGAACTCAACTCAGATTTTTCTGCTCGGACTGATTATTATTTGACCTATAGAGGTGCTTGAGTTTGACTGATGTGCTTCATGTCCAGTAAAATGTCTGCCCGTGGGCATGTTTCTCCTACTAGTTATTCACTATGCATTCTATTTATGGCTTGCGAAATGCTCTTGCCGTAATTGGAGAGAGCTGTGGTTTGTCAACTAGTAAATTCACGGGCATTGCAAGTAGAATATTTTCTTTTATATGGTTAAAAAACAGTTTAAATATTTGAATAAAAATTTGTTATATATATGTTTATATTTTAATTAAGATTTGTTATATTTTAATTATAATTTGTTATAGATACATGTGAGGAAAAAAAAGAAGGTTTTCGGTTATGCAAAAAAAAGAGAGAATGTTAGTTTCAGAACTATTATCTTCCTTAATTTATAGATGATTGTCAATTTTGAATCATTTTCAAGCCGCATTATATTAATAGAGATAGCATCTTATTATTCTGTTTTAGAGTAGTTAATATAGAGGTTGAGAAAGAAACTAGAACAAACACAATAGAAAGTTTGATCCATGCTAGGTTCCTTTAAGTAGTTCTGCACCAATTTTCTTAATCTCTTTGGAGTACCTTCATTGGGAATTATGATTCTTGTAGCTAACAAAAACAAACACTTTCTCTAATATTTTTTTGGTTGACGTTTTGAATATTTTCCCCATCCATTTAGGCCTCGTTTGGTTCGCGGAATGGAAGGGAAAGGAAATCAATTCCTTGTCATTTCCTTTCCTTTGAGAAATTTTATTTCCCATTGATTTTTCTTTCCGATGTTTGGAAATGCCAAGAAATTTGGAAAAGAAAGTGATTACTTCAATGTGGGAAAGTGATTCCTTGCTTGGATGGATGGAATCACTTTCTCCCATAATTTCCCTTCCATTGGGAATCACTTTCCTTTCCTCCTCCATTCCTTTGGCACCCAAACATAGGAAAGTAATCACTTTCATTTCCCAATCCGAAGATTCCGCGAACCAAACGAGGCCTTAGTTCTCTTAAAAAGTCATGTACTTTGTAACATTGACAAAAACGTATCCTTCTTTTTTCTACTTGTACCATTAATGTTTTAGCATATATATTGTCCTAGCGACTTCTTTAACCACAATCTTTATTGCTCTTCCTCTGTTGGTCTACTTTGAACATGTTCAAATTATCAAAGACAATTTTTTCTCATCATGTCCTCAATTGGTGTCCTCATCCACTAATACACTCATTTCGTACTATATTTTAATGTATTATTACTTAACCATCTTACATTCTCATTTTTGCCACACTAACTTATGGACATGTTATTTTTTACTGTCAAACACTCTTATCGATAAATCATGGTTGATATTTGCAATCTTATATGAATTTCTTTCAACTTTAAATGTATTTTTTGATCACAAAGTGCTCTAGTACTTATCCATTTTAACCATCTTCTTTTGATTCAATGCATGATATCCTTCTAAATCACTCCATCATGATGAATGAATGATTGATCCTACGTACTAAAATATATCTCTTATCGATTATATGCACTCTCCCATCATTGTCTTTTCCTTTCGGTTGAAGCTATATTTTACATGCTCATTTTTGTCCTACTTTTCTTGTAGCTATTTCTCAATATTTAGATCCCAAAGGATGTGGATGTGTTAAGCTAGTTAAGGTTGAACCAATTCCCTTCTTAAATTGAATTTTTAGTTAGAGCGAAGTTGAATAGTTGTAGTGGCACCATTTACGACTTGTTCGGAACGAACATGGAAGCCACGAAATATCACATTCCAAAATTGTAGCAAACCATCAAGGAGAGAAGTAAAATGCACAACCTACATACAATACCAATATCCATGGCCTAAAGAGCAAAAAGCAAACACGATCAATTGTTATATGAAAAATCCTGATGGAAAAAATTGCATAACGATCAGAGTTCAATATGAAAAAGCTTCACTAGTGAATAATGAAAATAAACCGACTCCAATTCAATTTCTCCCACAAATCCAAATGAATCATCATAATTACTTCAACGATGAAAATATTACAAAGAGGAATGGACAAAGTTACTTGAGAACAAGAATCTGATGAAGATTCACTTGCCAAACATGAATCCCTCCGAATGATCTCCCCCTAATCAACTACGCTCTCCTAGAAAAATTCCTTTCTCTCTTGAAGATTGCAAACTTGAGAAAACCTCTCCCCCTTGGTGAATATGGTTTTGTGATTAGACTAGGAAAAGAAATCCCATTTATGTCAACTAAATCACGGGATATTCCTTTACATTCAAACCAAGCCAATGATCCAAAATAGAAAAAGCAAAATTTGCCCAATTCATCCCCAACGACATACCGTCAGTATATCGTCGATATACTGATTATATACTATAGGAATACAAAATCCTATATAGAATTTGTTGGACGTTTTTAATGTTTTTAAGCATGCCAACAACATGCCAGATATCACCAATATGCCAATCTCCCCTGATACTCCTATGACACTCTCCATAATGAGTTCAAAGAAATTCATTTTGTCGCTTTTGACTTCATGAACTTCTTTGAACCAGGCATGGGCTGAGCATTTTTGGTCCTCGAGAAATTTCAGCCAGGTCGAGTCGGGCTTAATTATTATTTATGAAGCCCAAGCCCGCCCACAAGGGTCGGACATTTCGGGCCAAGTCGGGTCGGGCCGGGCTAGCCCTATAAAAAGCCCAAATGGCTTTCTCGGACCTAATTATTACATATGTTCACAAGGAAACAAAAACAAATTCATGACACTAATTTTTACAGTACAAATGATTCATTATAATTATTCACTAATTAACATATACTAAATTTAATTTGGTAATTAGAACTTTAATATTTGTAAGTTGTAACATCTTTCAAATTAAATTAAAATATGTACCCTATATATAATTAGGAATGTATCAAAAATTTTGGGCCAGACTTAGATGGCTTTTAGGGGTCGGGCTTGGGCGGGCTTGTATCGAGCAGGCCTCGGGCCGGGCTCAGGCGGGTGGATGCTTAGCCCGAGCCCTGTCCTATAGTAATATGGACCGGGCCGGACTACCCTAATGGTCGGGCTATATCGGGCTTTGGCCCATCGGTCCGGACGGGCTTTTCGGGGGCTGATGGGCCTCGGGCCCAATGATGATCCCTATAATAAACTATTGGAAAAGGTTAATTAATAAATTAAACATATGTTCTTTTGTTGGCAATTTCAAAAAAATGCACATACATGCATGTCGAAACCAAGTACTAAATGCCAAAACTTTATTTTACTTTGATTTGTCAATCATATCTCTGTTAACAAAAAGCTTCATTTTCAAAACTAAATTCCACACTTATGATAGACTTAAACTTGGGTATAAGCAATATCACCGTACCTAGATTATGGCACCTTAATCTTTGTCATAGAATATTATGATTAGATGTGCTTTTTCTTGATGTTGTGCATGATGCAAAGGGCAAGGATGCTCATCCTTGGGTTTAGGAGCCATGGAGCAACTTGGACCCTTTCGAGTAAATAGTGATGGCATGACACTTACTAAAAATAAATATGCATGGAACCATGGTACGTCTCTTAAACTTAATACATTTATATAATGACTTGTGATTAAGCTAAGCAAATTTCTTTCTTATCATGTATTTCAATGACACAATAGCAAATGTGCTTTTCTTGGACTCACCAGCTGGGGTTGGATATTCATATTCAAACACAACTTCAGACTACAAGAAGAGTGGTGATAAGATAACCACACAAGATTCTAATAATTTTCTTATAAATTGGATGGAAAGATTCCTACAATAGAAGAGCCGTGACTTCTTTATTACCGGAGTGGAATAGGCAGGCTATTATGCACCCCAGCTTGCCTATACCATCCTACAGAACAACAAGATCAGCAAACACACAGTCATTAATCTTCGACGCATAGCGGTAACTTATGTGATTTGATTTTTTTTCTTAAGAGGGAAACACAAAAATACGAATCAGAAGATTTTCTTCTTCTTTTTACCTTTGTTTTTTTTTCTTTTCCTTTGACCTTTAGATCGGGAATGCTAATATTGATGCCCTATGCAATGAAATGGGATTTTATGAATCTTTTTGGTATCATGCGCTCATCTCGGATGAGACATATTTTGAGATAAAATCCAAGTGCAACTTCTCAAGTAAACAGATATCGATTGAATGTAATGATGCTCTAACCAAGATGAATCACAAATTTGGATACATTGATATGTACAACATTTATGCTCCGTTGTGTCATAGTTTAAGTATCTTAAGGCAATCTAAGCATGAAACAGTAAGTAAATTTTGTGATTTGCTCTATATATTTTAAGTTACTTTATTAAATAATATATACTATTTATTTTTTAAAATTTTCTTCTAATCATATGGAAGACTTTCATCCTTGTTCGCATGACTATGTTCGTACCTACCTGAGTAGCCCAAACGTTTAAAAGGCATTTCATGCAAATGTTACATGATTGCCTTATGATTGGGAAAGATGCAGGTAGGTCACAGTTGTTACTTCACTATGTTAATGATTGTATGATGATTCTAATGTCTAATTTTAATATATGTGGTTTATCTTAAACTATTATCAGCAACGATATCATTAGTCTATGGAATGACAAGTCTGATATGGTGCTGCCTACTATTAAGCAACTTATTTTGAGTGGTATATATTTTTGGTTGTATAGGTAATTTTCTTATAATAAGACAATTGTGTACACGTATAGTTTACTATTCATGTTGCTACCAAAACAAACCTAAACAAAATATTATGCTCATATTGAGATTCCAAATTTCTCTTAGTGATGACTTGGACGGGATGGTTCCAATAACTTCTATGAGATACTCAATAAAATTGCTCGGATTACCTGTTAAGAACTCATGGAGGCCATGGTACCTCAATAAAGAGGTAGTTTGAATATGCTTATCCCAATGCTAACTATATGTTTATCAAATATTTTTCCTATTGATCAAGATTTGTAAAATTTTATGTTTCTAGGTTGGAGCTTACGTCGAGGAATACGATGGATTGACATTAGCAATCGTTAGGGGAGCTGGCAGCGAGGTTTCGAGTAATCAGCCTGGAAGAGCATTACTTTTGATCTTCCTTCCTTGAAGGAGAACTTCCACCTTCTTCGTAAAACACAAAATATTATAATTTTCATTATTAGTAGTAAATTACTTAGGTACTTTAATTAATTATTCTGTAAACATTTCAATAATTTATATTTGGATGAATAGTCTATGAAGGTATATCACTATTGGATACCACAACATACTCATGATATTTTAATTCATATGTTCTTTCTTTTTCTTGGTTAGTAAATTACATAGGTACTTCCGCTCTTTTATCCGACAGTTTTTTTCTTTCCTCTCTCTCTCTCTCTCTCCCCCTTGACCTATCTTTTTATTCTCGGTGCTAAAAAAACATCGGCCAATAATTTTTTTGGCGATCATGATGGTTGTCGTGACATCAAAAAATAATTATGATGGTCATCATGAGGAGCATTGCGGTTGGATTGTTCCTATCTGGTTGTGCATATTTTAGTAGCCTAGGGCCGGCCAAATAGGCCCACGGGCTTGGGCAACCCCCTCTTCTTAGGATGACCCCCTCAAGGCCTCCCCGGCCAATCACACCCTGCTACTCTCCAACAAAAGTCGTCTGCTCGGGAACTAACTCATATTCCAACAAAAGTCGGGTGCTCTAGACCTCTTCGCGACTCCGCCAAATAGGCTCTTGGCTTCATCAACAAGCCTTGAGAGGTTTAGTTTTGATACATGTTGGAACTTGATTTCATTTTTGAACTTCAAAGTTGGAAATAAAAGCTCTCCATAGATATATTTTGGCTTAGGTTATGGATCAATGTGGACAATTGATTACTTTTGGTAGATGTTGAGGCTGTCCACTGGTTGGTTTTTTGTGCTTCGAGGCATCACTGACTGTTGCAGAATTGTAATATTCTTTCTTTATATGGTGGAAAGATGACGCCCAAACTTGACAAATTTTTTTATCCTGATTTAGTTTTCGTTTTTGTAGCTTTTGCCATGTCTGTTGAACTATGATTGACTATTTTGCTTTTGCTTACTGCACAACTGTGTTTTTGTTTTGAATAAGGGAAATATTAGTAAAGCCGAGCCTAGAAATGTAAACCATCTTGTTATTTTTTATATTTTCATATTGAGGAAGCTGTCCTTGCCACAAATACTTATTTACATGAAACATGGGTTGTGCTCAAATTGCTTTGCAAAGCTGCTGTGTAGTGTTTCTGGAATTGTAAAGTGATTCTAGGTCAAGAACCACTGTATAAACATGGATGAGCAGGGAGATCACTAAATTAAGAATGATGGAAAAAGTTCATATACTTTATGAAGTTTCTAATTTGATGATGGCATGAAGTAACATTGTTATCCGTTCAAGAACATATTTTTGGTCCTGAATACTTTAAAAAATTTCCTCGTTTTCATCATTTTTGTCCTTAATACTTCATGAATACTCAAAATTTGTCAAGAAATATCAACTTAAATGGTGCATCCTTGCAGTCATGCCCTTCAGCAATCTCTCTGCACAATAAAGAGAGTGTCTCAGTTCGTTGCAATCACATGAAGCAACTACGAAAAATGGACACATATAACCTTTTATCTATTCTTTTTGACTAATGTTAACACACCCAAATAATTTCTTGGCCATCTGAATTTTTTATTATTTTAAGAACAACGATGTTAATACAGATACCATATTTATCACACATTTATAAGTTCTAATGATCTGAGCTTGGGTCACTCCATGTGCATTCAAACCAGAGTGTCGCAGTCATCTAAACTGTCACGCCCCGATTCAGGGAATCATTCGCTTCACTTGGATTCATGCCGAATCCTTCGTCCTCGCTAAGGCGTGATGTCGTACAAGTCTGGAGTTACAGTTGTACAAGGCAAGCACGTACAATTTTGTGTCGTTTCAAAACATTTGAAATAAGCCACATTTGTAGAGACAATGAGTACGCAAAATAGAAAGAAATCATATTCATTTTATTGATAATTGTAAAAAAATACAACTTTTTTTGATACTCTTTGAAATGCCTTTTCGGCTACATTGATTCATGAAAAGAAATACAACTGATAGGCTGCCATGAAATAACTCCTCGTTCCATACACCATACCCCTTTAGTACTTTGAAATCTAAGCTGTAATCTTTGAAAGCTCCGCAATACTTTGTGCGTCTTTATTGAAAGTAACATGAAAGGAAATAGCAACAACTCAAAGCCTTAGTTCAGACGTTCACTCGAGCCTTCTCCAATACCTGTGGAGGAGGGGTCAGCATATTATAACAATGCACTGGTGAGCCCCGTTAGCCCACTCAGCTAAACCAACATTTTATTATTGATGACAAGCATTTTAAGTCATGAAATTTGTTAGGGACAGATAGCATTCAGAGTAATTCACATTTGATGCAATATGATATTTTATGAAACAACTGTTTATTTTACCATTGGTCGAATCCAGCTTCCTACATAAGATACATGATAATAATAATACTACCCGCCCTGCATAAAATAATCATTAGCATGCATCCTGACTACATAACCACTGGCGTTGTTAAACTATACGGACTACTTTGCCCTATAGGACTTCAAGGTATTGTAATATCCAGTAAAAGCAGGTAGCTAGCCTCTAAGAGTGCCTCACAATACCCGTCACTACAAGAAAATATAGTATTTACGGTGCGCAATTTACGGCGTGCAGTTACTGCGCGTTGTAAATGATACTCATTTACGGCGTGCAAATATGCATGCCGTAAAAGAGTTGTTTTTTTGTCTTTTTTACGGCGTGTTTGACATGCACGCCATAATTGAAGACTCAATTACGGCATGCATTTTTGCGTGTTGTAATTGAACACTCATTTACGGCATGCATTTTTGCGTGTTGTAATTGAACACTCTTTCACGGCATGCATTGCTGCGTGTTGTAATTGAACACTCTTTCACAGCATGCATTGCTGCGTGTTGTAATTGAACACTCATTTACGGCATGTATTTTTGTGCGTTGTGTTTGACCACTCATTTATGGCCCATATCTATGCATGTTATAATTGTCCCCTTGAAAATTATACCTCGGTTTAGGATCGGCTACAGCCTTCTGTTTTTTTTCCCTCTTAATGTTTTAATTCCCTCTTAATGTTTTAATTCCCTCCCTCTTTTAGGATCGGCTACATCCTGTTTAATTAGGATCGGCTACATCCTGTGTGGATATGGGTATATTACACTCATTTATTTTCCCTCTAAATATTTTAATTCCCTCCCTTTATTTTGTTTCCCTCCCTTAAGCTTTATTTCTCCCCTTAATAGGATCGGCTACAGCCTTCTGTTTCTTTTCCCCAAAAAACTAGGGTTCGGTAGGGATCGGCTGGTGTTTTAGGGATCGGCCCCCATTGCTCCTTCGGAAGAAGAATTGGGAGATCACCGCAAGAACATAGCCTTCTTTCCTTTGGAGTCGTAGTCGATCTAGGGTTTGTCTAATTGCTCTCCTTTGATTTGATTTTGTAGCTAAATCTAGGGTTTGTCCGATGGTTCCACATGGTAGAAGCTTAATTTAGGGTTTGTTCTCTTCTTCTTCTTCTTCTTATATCACTAGGGTTTGTCCGATTCGACTGTGCTTGTTGGGGATAGGCTGTGCATGTTTGTGGGAGATCTCTAGGTTGTTTTCTTATTTTGTTTCCTTTTATTTCTTAGCTACCATATTTTTGTTTTCTTTCATTTCTTAGCTTAATTTTAGTGCTTGTCCGATTCTTATTTTGTTTCCTTTCATTTATTGAATATATAACTCTGTCATGCTCAGGTCATTTTTTTCCGTATTGTATTGTTGAATATGGTTAATGTGTACTAATTCTTCATTTGTAATTTAAATTTCCATTAATTGATGCTGCAAAGATATTAACTTGGCCTCAAAATCTGATTGAAAGGAACGTCTAGTTGTTTCTTGTTTGCTAACTGCCAAACAATTCTGCAGAAGATGTTGCATTATAATTATGTTGGCCTGCAAAGATGTTAGGTTCATAATTCTGTTTGAGGCTGCAAAGATGTTGCATTTCCTCTAATTGTTTGGCAGTTAGCAACATAATTCTTGGCCTCATAATTCTTGTAATTTAAATTTCCATTAATTGATGCTGCAAAGATGTTGCATTTTCTCTCCACACAATTCTGTTTTCTAAAGATTCTTCTCTAGTAATGCAAAGGGAAAGAATATAGACTAATTTGCAGTGATGAAAACATTGCCTAGTGTTCCAAAAAAGACCATTTTGGTGTAGTGAACTTCTCAGTATAGTGTATATTGTATTCTTGTCTTGTTGGAACATGAAACCTGAAATTTGTTAAGTTGAAACAATATGCAATCTGGAAGACTTCTTGGTACACATTTGTTTATGCATTTAGCATTAAAATTTGTTAAGTTGAAACAATATGCAACCTGCATTTATTATGGAAAATCATTCTGATTCTATGTGGAAACTTGGAAGTGTAATATAAAGTACATAGCATAAGAATGTCATCGTGAACTTTATGCACTAATGTAACTATGATGGTAAATGAAATAACATCTCTTGATTCTTACCACAACTTTCCCTCTAGTTTATATTGTAGTCCTCCTTGTTGGCATGCATTGTGGTTTGTTAATCCTTCAATCCAGTTTTTGATGGCTACGGTTGAAATTGCAGCATTTTTGATGTGTCAAAAAATTTCACTGTTGAACCTACAGCTTTGCCTTCAGTTTATTTCCCCCAAAAAACTAGGGTTCGGCAGGGATCGGCGCGCTGCTGGTGTTTTAGGAGGATTCCCAAGGAAAATAGAACATCATGGATAAAAGTTGGATACATCTTTCAAGGTTATTTTAAAAACCTTTAAACTATATAATCGTATGAATATACATACTGTGTCGTTTCGTTTCTTTGTAAAAAAAGATTGATTTTTTTCCTTCTCCTTCTCATGTTTTTTCTTGATCTTTAGAACTTGTAAAGCCTATCATGATGGTGCAAGGAGATTTGTGGATATGGTTCAAGCAAGTAAGGTGGATCTACAAAAGACTCAATGCCCTTGCAGTCGTTGTATGAACCTACAATACCATAGTTTTGATACCGTATATGATCACTTGATTATAAATGGTATGCATCCTCGTTACACTATATGGATCTTTCATGGAGAAAAGCTGAATACATTAGAAGATGAAAATTTAGAGTTTCCAGAGACCTATAACATGTACAAAGATGCACTTTATGCTGATGATGATATTATGGAACCTACAGATGAACGAATAGAGCCTGATTTGAAAGATTTAGTGGAGGAGGCAGAACTTCCTTTATATTCGGGTTGTACCATCACAAAGATGTCTGCTACGGTTATTTTATACAAGTATAAAGCTAGGTATAGCCTATCTGATACTGATTTTGATGAACTTCTTGACATCATTCGGAATTTGCTACCAAATGATAACATACTTTCAAATTCATTATACTCTATGAAGAAGTTTCTCAAGGCATTTGATTTAGGGTATGAGAAGATACATGCTTGTGTGAATGACTGTTGTTTATTTAGAAAGAATTTAGAACATATGGAGATGTGTCCAAAATGTGGTGAATCACGATGGAAGGTTAATAAGCGTACTCAAAAGGTTCATAAAGGAATTCCTGCAAAGGTCTTGCTGTACTTTCCAATCATACCTCGGTTTAGGAGAATGTTTAAGTCATCTGAAAAGGCAGAACAATTAACATGGCATTACAATAACACAAGCCAGGACGGCATGATGCGCCATCCAGTTGACTCGTTTGCATGGAAGAAGATTGATAGTAAATTTCCAACTTTTGCATCAGATCCTCGTAATCTTCGTCTTGGTCTTTCTTCCGATGGATTTAACCCCTTTGGTGATCTTAGTTCAAGATATAGTTGTTGGCCTGTGATTTTGGTTACCTATAACCTCCCTCCTCCTTTATGCATGTCTAAAGAAAATTTAATGTTGTCATTACTTATCCCAGGTCCGAAACAACCAGGAAATGATATAGATGTATATTTGGAACCACTTATAGAAGATTTAAAAGAATTATTTGTCAACGGAGTTAGTGTGTACGATGCATTCACTAAGACCACATTTACTTTGAGAGCTATCTTGATGTGGACAATAAATGATTTTCCAGCGTATGGAAATTTATCAGGATATTCTACAAAGGGTAAGAAGGCATGTCCCGTTTGTGGTGTTCAGACATGCTCAAAATGGCTGAAAAATGGAAATTTTTTTGCTTACATGTGCCATAGGATTTTTCTTCCACCTAATCATCCTTTGCGGTTGAAAGCATCATGGTTTGATGGAACCGAAGAACATCGATTGAGGCCTAAAAAATTAACCGGTTCAGAGGTTCTTCAAGTGGTCAACAATATTGTAAATGTTTGGGGAAAGTCAAAGAGTCAACAACATGAAAATAGAAAGAAGAGAAATAAAGAAATCGATTGTAATGATGGTGATGATCCTACACAGCTTACAAAGCGATGGAAAAAGAAATCTATTTTCTTTGAGTTACCATATTGGGAGGTATTTTTTTTCCCTTTTTTCCCTTTATTTATATTAGTTGTTAAATTTAATATGTATTCTCTTCATAATGCAGATTTTGCTATTACGACACAATTTAGACGTGATGCACGTTGAAAAGAATATTTGTGAGAGTATTATTGGCACTCTATTGAATATAAAAGGGAAAACGAAAGACAATTTGAATTCTCGAAAAGATTTGAAGGTGATGGGCATCAGAAAAAAATTACATCTCAAAGATGATAAGTTTAGTAGTTCAAAAGGTACTATACCTCCGTACGTACTTTCAAAGAAAGAGAAGCATATATTTTGTGAGAGATTAACAAATTTGAGATTGCCAGATGGCTATAGTTCAAACATTGCAAATCGAGTGTCATTACAAGACCACAAGATTTACGGCCTCAAGTCCCATGATTGTCATGTCTTAGTACAACAAGTGTTGTCGGTGGCATTGAGAGGACTTTTACCTCAGGGACCGAGGATTGCTATTTTTCGCCTTTGTGCATTTCTTAATCAATTATGTCAAAGGATACTTGATAAAAATAAACTAGAGCTTCTTGAAGATGAAATTGCTGAAACTTTGTGCATGTTGGAAAGGTTCTTTAAGCTGTTGACAGAAATTGAAATCTCTTGTTAGATTCATTGATTTCCTCCAGTTTAGAAATCCTGGGGACAATGCATGGGTTAACTCATTCCAAGTGTGCACTTATGAGATAAGTATATTTTTAATTGAGTTGGTGAGTATTTTGTTCACTACAGAATGTATTTTGTTCATTACAAGTAGTATTTTGTTCATTAATCTCGGTATTTTGTTCATTACAGAATGTATTTTGTTCATTACAGGTAGTATTTTGTTCATTACAGAATGTATTTTGTTCATTACAGATAGTATTTTGTTCATTACAAAATGTTGGTTTTGCAATATGAATCAACATTATCATCTAATATACCTTTTGCTGAGTAGGAAATACCAATTTTCAAAAGTCAAGCTGTATTGGCAATGATATATGCTCACTTTTGTTGAAGTTTACCACCATATCAGTCTAAAGGCAAAATATTTTTCTGAAAAAATGACAAAAAATGTGAAACTTGTATATTTATCCTTGTGTGCTAACACAATGTTGTAATTGCTATGTCAGGAACTCAATGCTTTGTTTCCAACGCAACTCAGGGAGATCTTATCAACTGAAGAAGAAATGGATGATGTGGCTTTTATTTCAATATACAAGGCACTGACAAAGGAGATCTTATCAACTGAAACTTGTATTTTTGTTCCGCTTTGCATTAGTAATTCCCTGAATATTTGTTTAATGTGTCATTTGAATTTGAATTGTCACTGACTATTTGATTTGACACTTGCATTTGTGTCATTTGAATTTGAACAATCATTTTGGTTGAACTTGCCAGAAGCTTTATCGAATATTTGTTTGACTCTTGCATTTGCGACATTTGAATTTGAGTTCTACTAAAAATATTTTTATAACACTTGCATTTGTGTTATTTGAACTTGACAAAGCTTCATTGTATATTTGGTTGCTATTATTTTATTTGTTCTCTCACTCGCCTTATGGATGCATGACTGTTGATGTCCTAACAAATGTCGCGGTGTTGTTACGACATTTAGAGCGTTACAATGCACGTTGTACAAAGATGGAGAGGAACATGTACAACGTATAAAATGTGTGTTGTAAATAAAAAGTGCATTATAAATAAAAAGAGAGGGTTATTTACAGCATTCAACTGCATGTTGTAAATAAAAAGAGAGGGTCATTTACATCGTTCAATTGTGTGTTGTAAATAACTAAAGAGGGCCATTTATAGCGTTCAAAAACGCGTTGTAAATAAAAGGAGAAGGTCATTTACAGCGCTCAACTGCGCGTTGTAAATAAATAAAGATGGTCATTTACAGCGTTCCAAAGCGCGTTGTAAATACAAAGAGAGGGTCATTTACAGCGTTCACCTCCGCGTTGTAAATAAATAAAGAGGGTCATTTACAGCGTTCAAAATCGCGTTGTAAATAAATAAAGAGGGTCATTTACAACGTTCGAATGCGCGTTGTAAATAAATAAAGAGGGTCATTTACAACGTTCGAATGCGCGTTGTAAAAAATATGGTCTTTTACGGCCTGACCTTTTACGGCACAAAAATGTACGCCGTAAAAGATCATTTACGGCGTGCTTTGCATGCCGTAAATGATCATTTTTCTTGTAGTGTGTGCTCCCATAGCACACCAAAGTTTCCTCTTACGTCGAATCGGTCCCGGAGCCCCGAGTACCGATTCGAAGAAACTTACCTCAGACCTTGTGCATAAGTTGTCCATGACCATGCGAATGCGTGTGCGACTCGATAAGCCTACAATGCATGGTAATATTGAAAGTAAATAGACAACTTGTTCATTTTCCAACATTTCATATTCCTTCAACTCAGGCATCAATTCATTTTATTTCAATGTTCATCTCATCACAACATTTCAATGTTCATGGGGACAAGCATCATTTCAATGTTCATTCTCTAGCTTCTTAGTGGTATTGACTTGTGGCATTAGCATCAAGTTATCGATCAACGGATGTTGCAAGATAAATTATTTAGTTGGCATGAAGGAGTAGCGAGAAGGACAAAACCACCACAGAGATCCACACTCACCAGTTATATATATATATATAATTATTTTTTTATATATAATAATGCAGTAGATTGAGATCGACAACATCAATCAGTGTTTCAAAGCATAGAAATAATTCAAATAAACAGTACCATTACTCCCATTCGTCCAATATTAAGACTTTAAATCTAATAGCATCGAAAGAAATCAAGAGGACGACCTCAGTCCCTATTCCCTCCGGCGAAGCCTTCCCTCCCGCCGGAGAAACCCGGAACCCCCACCGTCGCCGTCGCGGCCTCCACCTTCTCGACCCCGGGAAGGTCTTCCATCCCGATAGCCGCGAGCATGTCGAGCGTCTCCCTGTCGACCTCGATCCGGTCGACCTTGATCGTCGACTCGTCGGGGACGAAGTCCATCCTCCGCTCCCTCTCCTCCTCTTGCGGCTTCAGCGAGATCCCACGGACGGGGCCGCGCTGGATCCGGCGCATGAGATGGGTGGAGGAGCCGACGATCTTGTTCTGGAGGCGCTTGGAGGGGATGATGGCCACCTCCTCCAGGACCTTCTTATTGGTGTGGAAGTCCAGTGTCATGCGCGAGTAGTACCGCTCGATCACCTGGTGGGAGGACTTCTTCACCGTCTTTGTGCGGACACGGCCTATGGCTGCTGGTCTGTTTTCCTTTTTTTTAGGGTTAGGGTTTGGAGAGGTAAGGGAGCAGGGCGACGATGGCGGCAGGGTATATATATATATATAACTTATAATATATATATATATATATATATATATATATATATATATATATATATATATATATATATATATATATATACAAAAATCATCAAAAAACCCAACCATTTATAATACAGGGATTCGAACCCAGCCCTCTCGGTCAAAGGGGCTGAGCTCACACGCGCACGCGCTGACTAGGGGGGCTAACTTAGCCACTTGTGAAGAATGGGGGTCTGGGAAAAATATAATTTAAAGGAAAGGGGGGTCTTCTTCTTCATGTCCCGAGTGCTTAGACACTCGGGTTTGTGTCCAGCACAAGTATCGGCCGATACTGACACGAATGCTCGTGTTGAAACACACCAACGTGTTCGCCAAGATGTTCTCGACACGATGGTGTCAACCACGTGTCACCAAGACATGAATTCGTGTCTGTGTTCGCGTGTCCAAACTAGGGTTAGGGTTTCATCGGTCTATGGGTGTCGGGGTGTGTCGAAACTAGGGGTAAATGATTCGTCTCGAAGAGAGGAACGCGATGGTGGTGTAAAATAGAATAATTGATGGAGAGTTAGGGAAGTCGACTCACCCGAACGGTCGGGCGGTAGTGCTGCGGTGGTCTGCGGCGAGAGCGGGCGGCGGCGTTGCGTCCAGTTTGTCGAGCTCGACCCGACAGTGGTCTCGACGGTCGATGGCGGGGTCGGGGCGCGGAGAACGAGGGTGTTGCCGGAGTTGGTCGTCGGAGTTGATCGCCGACGGCGCTCCATATCAGAACAGTATCAGGGTTTTTTTTTGAATATTAAAAAATAAGGATTTAAAATCAATAATTAAAATTGATAGAAATTAGGATTTTCTTCCTTCGGGTGTGTGCCTATTTATAGAAAAATATAATTAGGGCAAACTAACCATGGTTAATTACTAACTTGACCCTAGGGTTAGATTTTTACCGTTTTGCCAAAACGGGGAAGAATGCAGTTTTTACGGTAGCAGTTATTTAATTACAAAAAATTCAAATGACGTCCAAATGACTCCAAACAAATCGCAGAAAAATTCTAAAACTAATAAAGAAATATTTAGGACCTAATGGAATCAATTTGGGGCAAATTTGGAATTTTTTTATTTATTAAATTTTTTGAAAATAGGGGTTACACAGGGTAATCAAACAGTGTTCAGAAGAGAGTGACGTGGTGCGCAAGCCACTAACTTCGCAGAACATGCCCACTATACTATCCACGACCACACGCATCTTAATTAAACGATGCCACGTATCTACAGCAGTTAGTGCAACTATTCGCACAAGTGAATAGGAGGCACGCAATCTGAAGCGCACGCAACCCAGAATAACTGTTAACAGTTATTCTTTCGTTATTTTTTTCCCAGTAAAGTTGCTATTTTGTTTGCAAGAAAAAAATTCTTTCGTTACAAACTTAGAAAAGAGTACAAGAGTACAATTGATTTATGGGAAAGTACAACTATAGGAATCTGATCATAAGATGATCACTTTATCCCTTGGACGATGTGATATCGAAGACACGAGCCTCTGGAGGATACAACAGCACTTTAGCAGGAGATTATGATCACTCTTGATGTCTTCGGATTGATTTGAAACTCTATTTATAGAGTTCTTGAAATAACTGTTTAGCAGTTATTCTGGGTTGTGCGCGCTTCAGGTTGCGCACCTCCTGTTCACTTGCGCGAACGGTTGCACTAACTGCGGTAGACACGTGGTATCGTTTAATTGAGATACATGTGGTCATGGGCAGTATAGTGGGCACATTCTGCAAAGTTAGTGGTTTGCGCACCACGTCACTCTGTTATGAACACTGTTTGATTACCCTGCGCGAGCTTCATCAGGTTGCATGTGGGCGCAATGTAGCGACTTGCACGAGTGCTTGCACCAACTGCTGTGGACTTGTGGCATCGTTTGATTGAGATACGCGTGGTCGTGGGCAGTATAGTGAGCACGCTCTGCAAAGTTGGTGGCTTGCGCTCCACGTCACCCTGCTTTAAAAATAAGTTTTAATCAAGTGGCGCCAACTAGTCAGGCTGCGCATGGGCGAAACTCAACAACTGATGCATTTGACTAGGTCTCCTGTGCTATACTGATTAATTCTTGTACCACACAATGACTTGCATGAACCAGCTATCAGTATTAATTACACGTTGACAAAATCTTCTCGAGCGTCGCATTGCACGGTATTCGAATGGATTTTTCTTAATCTTTGTGCTGTCAATTGTCAGGTAATGATGATGACGTTACAGCTTCTCAAGAAAGTGTGCCACGTGGCGCTCGCACAACCTGACTCCAGTGCAACCAGATGTTGGCGCAACCTGATGCGGCACAACTTGGTAGTTTGGTGCAATATAATAATTTGGTGCCATCTGATGATCGAACACTTTAATGGGTGGTGCAGTTTAATTTTTAGCCTCTACAAGACCCCCTACAAAGTTTTCAAAACTAGAAAATACTTCAAAGTTTTGAAATACTTTAAATTATGCTAGTTTTGTTTGGATTGTGCTAGTTTACTGTCTGAGTTGCGCCAGTCAACTCGAGCCCAATTCTTCAGCGCAAGTTGTACGGTTCAGCCTCATTTACAATGCTATAAATAATCATACTCTTTGGATTTTTCATTCTTCACCATCGTTTAAGATAACTCAAGAGAAACCCAATCTTCTTCTCCTTTTTCCCGATCTTTGAGAACTTTAATCGACAGAAATGGCACCCAAGCGCTCTGCTGCTGAGAAGGGTAAGACTGTGGTCGAGTCATCCACGCGAGTTTTGCCTTTGTCACGCTGAGAGACGGCCAACCCGACCATGGAGGTTAGGCATTCGACTATAGACCTGATTGTCGATCACCCTACTGATCATCGGCCACCCTATTTAGGATTTGGCTTGATTCAGACAATGTGGCTTGATTCTGACAATGTGTGCCCGCTCTTTTTAGAGTTAGGTATACTCCATAACTTGCGTCTCCTTTATTAGGGTTTAGTTGCTGTCGACCCGCGTTGTGCAGCGTTTCAAAAAGTTGTGTTATCTTTTGGGCGCAACTTCGACATGTTACATGGCAAGATACGGCGCAACCTGATTGCTGCACAACCTGATGGGTCGCGCATGTTGAGTGCGGCATAATGTGAATATCGCACAACCTGACTAAATAGAACATTAAATACTCGGTTCATTCCCAACGATAAACCTATTTATGGGGCGCTCTTTTTCAAAACGTCTTTTTCCTTTCTTCCTCGTTAAGTGATACGTGCCCATTTATTGGGAAGACGAAGAGTCGGTGGGGGTTGATCTTCACTGTATATATATGGGCATGATGCCCAGCCTCCATCTTCATTCACTCTTATGGCTTCCAAAGAGAACATGAAGCAGGAGATGAATATCAATGTCGACGGTAAAGCTTCTGAAAAGAAAATACCTTATGCGCCTATGGCGTATTTGTTAGAATCTGACCCGTCCTTGAGGGCGGAGAACTTTCTGGACTATTTTGGCTTGACCTCAACAGTCTTCACTCATTCCAGTGGTGGGCCATCGCCTTCTTTCGAAGAACGTAGCACATTGGAACAGAGGGAATAGTTTCTCCGTTTGATGCACCGCTCGGGTATCCACAACATGGAGGAGTTGAGCGCTGCTTTGCGTCAGGCTGATGACGGAAAGAAGAAATGACGTGACATGAGATTGTCACTTTTACATAATGGTCATAGTGCCTTGTAGTGTCTGTCTCTTTTTCTTTTTATTATGAAATAAAAACAGTTTTAACTTTATTAATCCTGGCACATTTGAACTTTTGTTATGCAACTGTGTTGATACGTCTTAATTTTAGGCATATGTGAGCTTTGTTGTGCAACTGTCTTGATATATGCTGCACTTTCTCGGTTCTGACGACATCAACTTCCAAATATCACGTGGTGTTTTTTCACGAAATATACGCCTATAGACGCGCATAACGTTTCAGCTTCAATTGCATATGAATAATTGCTATAAGAAAAGAACATTTACTGTATTCTCTTCTTCTTTCTGATGTTTACAGGGGACCAACTGACAAAAATTCCCAGAACCGGCATTGGTGATCTTGGATGCTATGAAGTTGAACCACTTTGACACACACATCAGAGAGCTCAGAACTCTTCATGCTTAAAAGGACTTCCTCGAGATGGTAAGAAGGGCCTTTATACATAAGAGTTGGACGGTGGAGACATAGAATTAGGAATCGTATCACGAGGGTGATCTCATTCCTACTTCTCATAAAGGGTCGTCTCTTCTCCACCAGTTATATTGACAACAACGTTTCTTCGAGCTGCTGCACTCAATGGTTCTCCTTTCGTCTTTCTGAGAGAGAAGACCAGAGCTGATTTCGTTGCCTTGCTCGCTGCTTCAGGTCGAGTCGACAAGAAAATGGCACCAACAAGAAGATCCAAAGATGTAATAGACCCTCATTTGTTAGATTTAGAGTGGAAATTTGAGATGTAATAGATTTCCATTAAGATGTATCTATGTTTTTAAAGAAGGAATAAAGAATGATTTTCTCTTCTTTATGATTTGATTTGATGTGATGATATAGAAAATAGAATCCAGAGGAAACGTGGACGTGAATTCATTTTTCTATTGATGATCTTCAAGTCCGCTCGGACTTAAAGACAAGATATTATGTCTAAAAAGACGATATCTGTGATAATATGGATTTATCATAAAGAAAAGATATCTTTTAAAATAGCCGGGTTTCAAAAAAATAGTTTTGATGATTTGGATAGGCTCCACTGGGGATTTTGAATATTTATTATCGTGTGGCTTTATTTACGAAAAAGTAAATAAACGATAATAAATGTAGGCCCATTCACGAAATGAAATAGAGATGAAAAGACTGATGAATAAGCATGCCTTTTCAAGAAAAGGTCGCTTCGATTCTCGAGACAGAGAGTAAATGAAGACCTCTTCACAAGATAAAAGGAGATGAATGAAAGAACATGCCTTTTCGAGGAAGGTTGTTTCGATTCCTGAGACAGAATGTTTGGCCTTTCTGTCTATAAATAGTATGGAACTTCTCTGAGAGCATCATTCACCCCTTTTCTTTCTTTTGCAAAATGTCTTCAAAAGATATGCCTAAGGAGGTGGAAGTTATCCCCAAGATCAAAGCCGTCCTTGGCACTCCTTCCGACGAGCCTCCGCCGCCTACTCAGCCAGAAGTCGGAGAAAGATTGGCTATTCCTAGAGAGAAGCAGGACATTCTTGCCAAACTTGTGGAGCCTGGGAGTACTGCCGAGGAAGAAGCTCTGAAGAAGGCTGCCTGTGAACTGCTGGTGTCATCAAACAATAATGTCTTCGAGCTTCGTGCGAAATATGTTCTCAATCAAGAGGGCTCCGGTCCTTAATAATTTTATGTATTTCCTTCTGTCTGAATTTATGTAAATAAAAAGGAATTTTATTTACATTTTGAGCCTCTGTGTTGATATTTCTTCTTAGTCTTCAAATATAACATTTCTTGAGAAATTTGCCATTAATGGGCATCATGGAGACTCGACCATCTATACCAGTCAATTGATAAGCTCCATTGGAGAAAACTTTGCTTACAACGTAGGGTCCTTTCCACTTCGCTTCGAATTTGTCTTTGCTCATGTGCGTCATAGTCATAGGATGTCTGACGGCTAGGATTAGTTCTCCTTTCTGAAATGTTCGGACTTTGACTTTACGGTTGAAGGCTTTTGATAGACGAGCTTGGTATAACTCAGTTTGTTGTTGAGCTAGGAGCCGTTTCTCGTCAAGCGCTTCAAGCTCATGAAGTATTAGACGATCATTGTTTTCGATTGAGAGTTCATTGGCAATAGAAATCCTTAGGAAAGGGATCTGGATTTCCAATGGTAAGACGGCCTCACATCCGTATACCAAAGAGAAAGGTGTACAGCCTGTAGGAGTACGTATAGTAGTACGGTAAGCCCACAGACATTCTCCAAGCTTTTTACTCCAGTTTCGTTTATTAGTAGAAACAAACTTCTTGAGGAGTTTGATGATGGTCTTGTTAAATGCTTCTGCCAATCCATTAGCTGCAGGATTGTAAGCTGTAGAAGCAATATTATTGATCCTGTTGTCATCGCAGAATCGAGTGATCTTCTGACTGATGAATTATGGCCCATTATCATGATTGATTTGCCGATGAACACAGAATCTGCAGATCAAATGATGCTTAATAAAATTGATAACACTGCTTGTCTTGACCTCAGTTAGAGGTATAGCTTCAGCCCACTTTGAAAAAATAATCAGTTATGGCCAATATGAACCGATATCTTCGAGACGAGGGAGGGTTGATAGGACCAATGGCATCCATGCCCCAAGCTTCAAAGGGCCAAGATGCTCCCGTCGGATGAAAAAATTCTGATGGTTGATGGATGAAGTCAGCATGGATTTGACATGCTCGGCACTTCCTTGCATACTCGATTGCATCAGATATCATCGAGGGCCAATAGTAGCCCATACGGCGAATACGATCCTGTAGTTTAGGACCAGGTTGATGTGTGCCACAAACACCGTCATGAGCTTCACAAAATATTTATTTTACTTCTTCTCCCGCAAGACAGCGTAGGAGTAAACCGTCAAACGTTCGTCGATAGAGTATCTTTGTAGCATGATTATAATAAAATCTGAGTGACCGCCGACGAATTGTTGTAGCCTCCTTAGGATCTTCGGGTAGGATATCATAGACCACGAAGTCATGAAAGGAGTCCTCTAGTCTTCACTGATAGTGCAAATTTCAACTGAATTGTTGAATTCCATGTTTGGATTGTTGACTTCAATATTTAAGTTATTCTCGACACAAAATAACTCTCTATTAGTGATGATAATCATTTGTTACCTTCTTACTGGAATTGCTAATACTGCTGCAAGATTAGCGAGTGCATCAGCTTCCGTGTTACATGCTCGGCGTACATGCTTGATGAAGAAGCCTTTGAATGAAGTTGCCATCCTGATCGCCACATCATGATATGGGACCATATCTTGATGTCGAACTTCGTATGTGCCTCTAACTTGATTGACAATCAGTTTAGAGTCTCCATAAACTTCAAGATAATCAGTATATAATTGTTTAGCCAATTGGAGATCGATGAGCAAGCATTGTATTCAGCCACATTATTGGAACACGACTCATCTAAAGAATAAGCTCTTTGAATAGCTAATCCTTCTGGTGAGACGAGAACGATTCCGACTCCAGCAATAATAGCACCTTTTGGTCCAATCCTGGATGCACCATCAAAGAATAGATATCATGTAAGAGTTTCTTCTGAAATCATGTTGGACTCCAAAGTTTCGTCTGGAATCTCGTCGTAGAGTTTAGACGTTTCAGGAATTGGATGAGCTGCCAGAAAGTCAGCAAGGCTTGACCTTTAACAGACTTTTGAGGAACATAAACCATATCATATTGTGCTAACAATATGGCCCATGTTGCAAGCCTGGAATTGTGTGTACTGGGCTTCTTCATTAGGACCCGGAGAGGGTTAACTCTAGAAATAACATGAATAGTTTGACCAGTGATATAATGTCTCGTCTTTTGAACATCAAACATCAAAGCTAGACATTCTTTTTCTACTGGAGTGTATCGATGCTCAGCTCCAATCATTGTATGGCTAAGGTAATAGATAGCCTGTTCATGACCTTCTTTATTCATCTGAGCTAATAAAGCACCTAGGGAATGGTCTATTGCTCGAACATACATCAGAAAGGGTATCCCTGACACTGGAGACACTAGAACTGGAGGTTTCATCAAGTACCGCTTTATGTCTTCAAATGCTTATTGACATTCTTCAGTCCAAATAAAAGACATACCTTTCTTCATGAGTTGAGTGAACGGTCTACAGCGTCCAGAGAGATTTGAGATGAATCTCCTGATATATGTAAGCCGTCCCTGGAAGCTTCGTAGCTCTTTTAGGTTGCGTTGATGGTGCATCTCTTGAATGGCTTTGATTTTCTTAGGATCAACGTATATACCTTTAAAGGTAATAACGAATCCAAGAAATTTGCCACTAGAGACTCTCAGGAATGACTTGGTGGGATTCATCTTGAGTTGATGCTCGCGCATTAGATAAAAAATAGTTCTCAAGTCTTGAATGTGGTCTTCTTTTAGACGACTTTTGATAGCAATATCGTCAACATAGCCTTCAATAGTCTTTCATAAATGATCACGAAAGATGGTACTCATGGCCCGCTGATAAGTTGCACAAGCATTTTTGAGACCAAATGGCATGACGGTATAGCAATAGACTCCAAGAGGAGTGCAAAAAGATGTATGTTTCTCATCTTCTTGATGCATCTTGATTTGATTATATCCTGAGAATCCATCCATAAAAGATAAACGTTCAAATCCACAAGTATTGTTAATGATGACATCAGCGATTGGAAGAGGGAATTCATCTTTGGGACAAGCTTCATTAAGGTCTCTGAAGTCGATGCAGACTCGGACTTTTCCTGTTTTCTTCAAAACTGGGACAACATTAGCCACCCAGTCCGGATGTTGTTCTTCTCTGACGAAACCACAGGCAAGGATTTTCTTGACTTCAGCTTCAATGGCATCCATCGTGTCGGGCAGAAACCGACGTTGTTGCTGCTTGACTGGCTTTGCATTCGGCAGGATATTGAGCTTGTGGGTAGCGATCTGAGGATCCAATCCCGACATGTCTTCATAGCTCCAAGCGAATACATCAATGTATTCCCTAATAAGTTAGATTAAATCCTGTTTATCCACTTCAGGGAGGCTTTTGCTGACAAATATGGGTTTTGGGAAAGTTTCATCTCCAACATTGACTTGAACCAACTGATCTTTGTAGGAACGAAGTCGTAAAGCAGAATACGCTAGAGGGGGATGGTGAATAGAGTAGGCAGCGGAATATTGCTAATTAAAAATTTGTTAGCAGTTAGATCAAAGAAATAATAATAATCACAAAGTAATAACTGTAAATAAAAGAGTTCAGAAGGCAAACGCAAACACAGAGATTTATACTGGTTTCCCTCTTGTGAGGACTAGTCTAGTCGAAAGAACTCTAGCTTCCAGTTGAATACACTATTAAAATTTTTTGCAAGTTTTTATACGAAGTCCTCACAACTTCTACAGACACGAGCATTGATACGAAGAACTCGACCAACTTCAGTTTTGAAGAGTCTTTCTTCAATCAATCCTCTGATTACAATTTCTCTAAAATCTTCTAGACCGTACCGTACCGACAAATTGACTAGAGAATTATAACTGGCTTGGGATTTGAAAATGAAAGCTTTTAGAAAACTCTTTGGAAGAAACGTAAGGTTTAGAAGAGAAGAGATGAAAGTGAATGAGTGATTTGAAATGATCAGAATTCCTCTCTATTTATAGTTTTTCCAAAGATAGAACTCTGGCAGAATTCGGACAGAATTCAGACAGAATTCTATGTAACAAACCGCAACTGAAGGGAGATCAAGTTCAAAAACTATCGTTCATATAACGTTCACCTTGGTCGAGTTCTGTCAGGGTTGGTCAGTTTATTTTATGAAAAATATTTTGGGGCTTTTTGAAATCCTTCAGAAGCTTTTGTAAATAATATATGTTTTTCAAAACATAGGTCAATTTTAAAAATAATTTTGGATAGCAATTTTGAAAACGATTTTGGATAGTCTATTTGCCAGTACAACTCGGTGTACAATGTATTCCTAGACTCAATAAAAATAAAAAATATACTGCATAAGAAAATACAGTCTCGAGTGGCAAACATAGCTTCGGTCTTGAGCAGTGTCCAAAACATCTTGAGTAAACATCTGAGTTGTATCGAGACAGAGTTTGATCAATTATTAAAATCAGGTTTGACCATGACCAATGGGCCAACAATCTCCCCCATTTTGATAATTGACAAGCCTTGACCGATATAACATCTTTGGTCTTTATCAAATCAAAATTGTAGCGATATAATGTACCCAAAAAAATTATTCCAGTAGATTGTTCATAACCTGTATTCATGAAGATGTTAGGTCTTATTTCTCCTCCGTTGTCACTTAAAAAAATAATTACAAAAGAGAAAGCTCTCCCGCAATAAATGCATAAGTAACAATCAGTGAAGAAACACAAAAATATGGATAAAAACATTTTATGACCGGCATGGTATGAATGTCACAGACAGGAAAGAAATGTGATAAGTAGAGAATATTTTACAGGCAGTGTAAATAGAAGCATAAATAAAAGATAATGCTATGAGAAATGCTAAACTGAATAAAATGCTGAAGATAGCATATAACATGTCCAACAAACACAAAAGTCACAAATCATAACCAAATAAGAGTACTGATACTAGCTTGGAAAGTCGGAGCATTTCCAAGTAAACAAAAGACAAAATCATCAGTCTCAAAAGTATGACACATCATATATCATCCTTATAGTCATCATCATCATCATCGACAGTGCCAGCATGTCCACCATGTCCGGATGGAACAGCTCCAGAAGTGCCAGCTCCAGAGGTGTGTGGAGTGTAGAAGTGTAAACAAATTTCAAAGACTAAGTCAAGGAAGTTGAGATATTTACGCAAAGACAGTTCCAGATTAGACTTTACGCAAAGGTCAAACTGAATCAAACTCAAAACTCTACACAAGCCTTAAATTCAGACTTTACGCGGAGAACAGTTTCACTTTTTACGCGAAGAATGAGCTGTCCATGCTGCATTAAATGAACGAAGATTCTATTCTGACAAAATAACTGCACAGATACCAAGGAGTTTGTTGTTTAGCGTGCCAATGAGCTGCTTTACGCTTGAGGAATAGCTTCTTTTTTACACATAAAGAGTTATTTGAGCTTTTTATGCTCAAGGCTATCTCAGCTACTCTTTTTTGCGCGTAGAGTTTATTTGAGCCTTTACGCTCAAGGCTATTTTTAGCCACATTACGCAGGAAGCTTATTTTGAGCTATTTTATGCTCGGACATGTTTAAACAACATCTTTTATGCACAGTTTGTCCTGATTATGTGGGAATGTGGTTTTCTGACGTGGCCTTCATGCCACACTTCTTGAAGAACGTGTGTACGTGCTCTCCTTATTTTTGGATTATGGGATAAGTGTTAACAGGTGTAGAGGCCAATTTCTGTACGTGGGTGACAGTTATCCTAATAGCCTGCGTATAGACCCAATATTGATGCTTTTTACGCACAGAAGACAAGTCTATAAAAAGACTTCTTTTTTAAGAAAGAGGTACAAGATTTTGGGAGACCAGATACTTTCAGAGCAAAGTGATTTTCTAGAGTATTTCTTTCCAACTTTTTCTCAAGAACAGAGTGAAGCAAAGCAGGAAAGCATTCGACTGTGCCATCAGTGCCAATTGTGTCGATACCTTTCTGGTGACTTAGTTCTTCCAGTTGTTCATCTCCAAGCAGTTTTTTTCATCATCATCGTGTGGTCCAAGGAATAAAATGATCGTTCTCTGATCAGACTTCCATAGCAATACTTTCCAGAATTTACTTGTACTTTTATACACTTTTTTTTGTTTTCTTTCAAAAGCCTTAAGGACATTTTGTTAAGTGAAACAAAATGGCGACTCTGCTGGGGATGACTTTCTCCTCTGACGAGAAAGCAATTGCTTAATACGATGATGTGTCGATTGGATCGACGAAGATGACTCTAGTCGTTCAATTCGACCAGGCTGCTTATAAAGAAATGCTCTGAACTGGGGGTCGTGCTTGCTGCCCCAATGTGCAAAAATCACAAAAGGTGCACAAAGTTTGGATTCTTAAGTCCAAAGCACCCTCTGATCTCTTTATTGTCTCTGAAGGCAAGAGAATTCTTCCCACTCCTGTTGTTGGGGCTCCCGTCTGTGATGAGGCAGTTCCTACTTTAGTGTTGCGTCCTGTGCATAAAATTCAGTCTCCCGTCTATGACGTGGTAGACAATCATGTCTTGCGCTATACACATAAAGGCAAATCTCCCGTCTGTGACGTGGCAGATGTTTCTGTTTTGTGCTATACGTGTAAAGACAAATCTTCTGTCGGTGACATGGTAGATAAAGTTCACAATGGTACTTTTGTATCTAAAGTGAACTTGCCTACACGCGTACAGCGTAAAAACAAGTCTCCTATGGCAAATAATTCCTTTGATTTATCCAAAGAGACAATAAATTTTGGCAAAACTTCTGTTTTACGCCAATGAATCTAGTAACCTTCTTTTTACACAAGGGACTAAATATTTCTCTGTCCCAAATGCAAAAAAGAAAATATTACCTTCCAATTCTTCTGATTTATGCGAGTTATTTTTACAAAAGCGTAAAAACAGAAAATCTCCTGTGACACTCCCTCAAGGAAATTATCATTGTGAATGTCACCAAATTGTGATCAAATGTTGCTATTCTGCTACTAAACGGTCAATTTTTGACCGATTAAGCTACAACGTACTTCAGCAACAAATTGATGACCAAGAACATGAGTTGTCCTATGCATCGGTCAATATGGCATCTCATATCAATAGAGGACAACGTCTAAGACGCAATTCATCCCAGAATCTAAGTCAATAATGGTTCAACCGAATCCTTGACACTTTTGAAGGAGTATATCAACATACTCGGTCAAGAAGTCAATGATCTTTAAGTATGCATTCTTCAGATTCAGAGGCTGGGGGTACCCAGTATTTGGAGTCAGAAACTGATAGCATTGATTCATATCTCTACACCAATCCCTCTGTATGTTCAAGAGAAATCGAATCTTATGTTATCGGAGAAGAACAAAAGACATCTACTTCTCATACAGAACATCGTCTTTCTGCGGTGGAACAATCGCTAAAGTATATGCTTGCCATGATGCAAAATATGCATCAGATAATAACGACTCAACAAACAGTCCAACCGGCAGTGATATCACCAATACAGGTAGCTGCACAAACTCAAGATAGTGAAGGGGTTGACATACCTATGAATAATCTGAGTCAAGAGCCTGTTATCAATCAAAACTCTGCATCTCCTGACCCTCTCATTCTAGAAGATGTATCACCTCCGGTAGGAGTTACGGTACATTCAACCACTATTCAATCAAATATACTCCCTCAAATTAGTGAAGCTATTCAAGCAGTTCGGGAGTTAAAAGCACAATTTGAAGTTCTTAAGCACAAAGATCAGCTACAGAAGTTGGAGATCAAGCAACCTTATCCTCCCTATTGGAATGATGTGCCCTTTCCTCCTAAATTCAAGCTACAATCTATGGTATTATTTGATGGAAATGCTTCTCCAAGTCAATATATCAATTATTTTGATATTATGACTGTGTATCTACAGAAGAATGATGCTCTTCTTATCCGAGTCTTCATTAAGTATTTGACGGGGATAACATACGATTGCTATCGCAGTCTACCCAATAATTGCATATCATCTTTTGACGAATTCAAAGCAATATTTCTCTCTCATTTTTATGAAGGAGGGATGGACATGAATATGTCTTCCTTAATAGAAATCAAACAAAAAGAGAAAGAGGATACTCGGACGTTTATTGAACATTTTCGACAGGTTACTTTGAAAATGCCTCCTAGTATGCCAGATTCAGCATTAATTGATACATGCAAAATGAATCTGTGACCAACCATCACTGTTTTTATAGGCTCTTAATTCACAGATTGGGCCTCATTTATTATAACAGCAGTTTCAGCTGAGACCAATGGTAGATTGGCTCGTGAACATGGGATGATCTTCGCCTCAGAAGATAAAGGAAAGAAAGCCTCTTCAGGTAACAATTCTGGTAGTCGCAATGGAAAAGGAAAGAAAACCCTAGTGGTGAACCTTTCAAAATCCAAAACTACACCAAGTAATCCGGAGTCTTCTAAGCCGAAAGAAGATTACTCTTTCGACGACAGTGATATTCCTGGGATATTCCAGTGTCTCATGAAGAGTAGTAAATTCCAGATTCCAGAGCCAAAATGACCTAATGAGGTGGATTTGACTGATAATCCCAAGTATTGTATCTATCATAGATACATAAATCATCCTACTAAGGCTTGCTATGTCTTGAAGAAGAAGATTCAAGAGTTGATAAATGCTAAAGCTATCGCTTTAACTAATGATGAGCATACAGTCACAACTAACATGATTTCTCTTCAATTTGGAGGTTTTCCTCCACAACAAGTTCCTGATGGGATTGTTCCGATTCCGAAGGTAACAATGAAGATTATGAATCTTCCACCAGCCAGAGATCAAAATAAAGGACTATTGCCTCTCACCTTGAAAATTGGTGAAATCATGTGGGTACATCTTGACTTAGTACCTGAAATGGAACATGAAAGTAAAATTTCAAAATCCAAAAAAGGTCAAAAAGTTAAAACCTGCAATATGATTTCTCATGTTGTTACTTCAAATCATGATGATACTGATCATTTGTGGGATGACATCCCTTTGGAAAATAGGCTAAGGGGTCTGAACATATGTCCTCCGAGTTTGGCTCCTCCTACCAAACTAAGCTTACTCATCAGCAATGGTTAGCTATGAACAATATCCCTTTGTATAGGGCACAACAAGTTTTTGCTGCCTACGAGAAAGCTCCAGTTGGGATTTTATCTCCTGTACCAAAAATTTCCATCCTTGTGACTACTGGGGTCTCCGTTCCTTCTTCATCTGTTGAACCGTCTATTGACAGTCCGCTACCCATTCGCATGTACAGTCAACAATCGGGCCATCTCATGAAAAAGATGGGCTATGACTTTCAAAAAGTGGAAGGCTTGAACAATGGTAATGGTATGCGAGTTCCTTTACAAATTCAAGGTCAGAAATACTCCGTCGGATTGGGATCTGAGGTCCCTCATAAAAATCCCCATAAGACGAAGACTAAGGGAAAAAGACTAAATCCTATAATATGGTACTTCATTCCCCTGAGTCTGAAGAAGTGGCTTTTGCCGGTACAAGATCTAGAAAAGATTACCACAAAGATTACGAGGGAACTTCCAAAGAAGCGGATGATGCCGCTGAAACACTGCCGACTCAGTCATCTTCTATTCCTGCTGAAGTAAGACCTTCTAAACTACTAGTGGTTGAAAAAGAAAAACAGAAGGCAGTACGTTTCGACCTCACGCTGAAATCTGGTTCAAATCAAGGGTTGATGAAACCCTATAAGTTTGACATTCTAGCCCAATTAGCTAATACTCCGGCTAGACTTTCCATCTTTGAGTTACTTTGTCTCTCTAAAAAAAGTCAAAAAACTTTGAGTGAAGCTTTACTACAGGCAGATTCATGTTTAGCTCAGCTCAAAAGTCCTGATAATACACCGGTGTCGTGTCCCCAATATCACAGTGTGATGGAATCAATTCCTAACATTACTTTCACACAAGAGGATATGTTGTTGAAGCATAATCGACATGACAGGCCTTTGTGTTATACATGGTATATTGACTCTACTAAAATTGCCAGGATTTATATCGATCCTGGGTCTTCCATCAGCATTATTTTTCAGAGTATGCTACGACCATTGAGGATTCCTACTAGTGAGTTTACTTACACTAGTACGATAATTGTTGATTTCAATTCTGGAAGGAGTAAACCATTGAGAAAAATTTGTCTGAAGATTCAAATAGGTGATCTTCGAACAATGGCAACTTTTTATGTTATCAATTCAGATGTATCTTATAATATCCTCCTCGGAAGACCATGGATACATGAGCATAACATTGTACCTTCAACTCTCCACCAATGCTTCAAATATGTAGATTCTCAAGGGACTGTAAAGACTGAATTTGCAGATCTCAATCCTTTTAAAGGTGTTGAAGCCTATTCTCTGATTCAATATTTTATACACAGGAGCATGTGAAGGAAATATTCGATATGACTGAAGATCGATCGCCTTCAGAAGACCAATCACCTTCAGAAGATCAACCTTTGAAGATTAAGGTTAAAGGTAGGATTCGATCCCAACCTGTCAATAATGAACCTTTGGTAATTAAAGTTAAAGGAAGAACTCAAACTACGTCTGACGAATCTGTGAGAATTCCAGTCAAAAGTCGAGTTCAAGCCAACACTAGTGATCAACCTCTCATGATCAAGGTTAAAGGACGTATTTCTCGTCCAACTGATTCAGAACCACTGGTTATCAACCTCGGCAAGTCTACGCTGAAGACGGATGATGGTCCGTTAATGATTAATCCAAAGCATAGCGACCAGTCTGTCAATGATGTAAATATTAATCAATCTGTATTTTCCTATTTTAATGAAGATTTCCTTTTGGAGTATATGGCTGTCAAATATATTGAAAGAATGACTTTTGATAATCAAAGTCATCAACATAAAACTGACATAAATGCAGAGAAAACCTTATATATTAACTATAAGGAGAATTCTTTTCCTCCTCATGTCGATGTTGGGCCCTACGCTCATATGTTTCTAACATCTACTCCTTATTTTTTACCTGTTGCCTCATCATCACAAGCTTATGTGGTTTATAGACGTCACGAAGAATCTTATTTTGTGATCCCGTCTACTAAGAAAATTAAGCATCAAATTGTGTGTTTAGTTTGGCTAGAAATATTTCTGTTATCCAGACAGATAATCTCGAAGAGAAAGATAAAAGAAAAATCAGAATTGACAAATATAGTCAATAATCTCTTAAGATTATTCAAAATATGGGATATGATTTAAAAACCATGTCAGGTCTCAATCAGGGCAAAGGTAGACGATTACCATTATGTGGTGATCCGTTTTATCAACGAACCCGTCATGGTTTGGAATACGATACATCCCACACGTTTAAGAAAGATATAGAAGAAGAATTTTCTTCCAGTTTTTCATAATCCTCAGATTCTGAAGGAGTCCAATATGTTGAATTTGAACACGTCTTTTCAGTTAATATGGTTCAAACCGATGATGAGTCTGAACTATTTGAAAATGACCCTTGGGCACAATAAATGGATACTCAGTGGGAGCTTCGATTTGAACAGCGACAACCACCCACAGAAGATGAAATCGTCCAGATTGATGTTGGAGCCGAAACTACGTCAAAGCCAATATTTATCAGCAAAAACCTTTCTGAAGATGAAAAAGAAAAGTTGATAAAGCTGATAAAAGAATATATCGATATCTTTGCATGGAGATATGAGGATATGCCGGGTCTAGATCCTAAAGTAGCTACCCATAAACTCAATATTCTTCCTAATGCCAAACCTGTAAAACAACAGCAGCGATATTTTCGACCAGATATGATGGATGCAATTGAAGCAAAAATTAAAAAACTGATTACATGTGGCTTTGTCTGTGAAGAACAACACCCAGATTGGATTGCCAATATTTTTCCTGTCATGAAGAAGAATATAAAAATTCAAGTTTGCATAGATTTTCGAGATCTCAACGCAGCTTGTCCAAAAGACGAATTTCTACTTCCTATCACTGATGTCATGATAGACAATACATGTGGTTTTGAACGTATGTCTTTCATGGACGGATTTTCAAGATACAACCAAATTAAGATGCATCCGGGAGATGAAAAGCACACTGCTTTTCGTACACCCCTTGGAGTTTATTGTTACACAGTTATGCCTTTTGGTCTGAAAAATACTGGCACTACATATCAAAGGGCCATGAGCAATATCTTTCAAGAACATCTGCGAAAAACAGTTGAATGTTACGTGGATGATATCGTCGTCAAAAGTCGATTAAAAGATGATCACATTCAAGACTTGAAGACAGTATTCGAGTTGATGCGTCAACATCAATTAAAGATGAACCCTACTAAGTCTTTCTTAGAAGTTTTCAGTGGCAAGTTTTTAGGATTTGTCATTACTTCTCAAGGTATCCATGTTGATCCTGATAAAGTCAAAGCAATTCTTGAAATACGTCCTCCACGTAATCTGAAAGAACTCCGTGGCTTTTAAGGTCACATTACTTATATCAGGTGATTTATATCAAATATTTCTGGAAGATGTCAACCTTTCTCTCATTTATTGAAGAAGGGTGTGTCATTTGTTTGGGATGAAGCATGTCAAAAAGCATTCAATGACATCAAGCAATACCTCATAAATCACCTATTTTTGTACCCCCAGTAGTGGGAACACCATTTTTGCTGTATGTTCGAGCATTAGATCATTCTCTTAGTGCTCTTCTTGCACAGAAAAGTGATAAAGGTCATGAACAGGCAATTTATTATCTCAGTCGAATGATGGTTGGGGCTGAACACAGGTATACTCCTGTGGAAAAAGAATGTCTAGCCTTGGTTTTTGCCATTCAAAAGACGCGACATTATGTATCGGGACAGACTATTCATGTCATATCCAGAATAAATCCTATTCGGGTATTAATAAAAAAGCCGAGTATTCTTAACTCTCGGTTAGTTACCTGGGCAATATTGCTTACCCCCTATGATATGGTCTACATACCTCAAAAATCAGTAAAGGGTCAAGCGTTAGCTGATTTCTTAGCAGCTCATCCTATACCTGAAACTTCTAAATTATATGACGACATTCCAGATGAAGTAATAGATTGCAACATGACTTTGAGGGATAACATTTGGCAACTATACTTTGATGGAGCATCACGAGTTGGACCTAAAGGCAATATTGTCTCTGGAGTAGGCATTGTCTTGGTCTCCCCCGATAAAATGGTTATATACCATGCTTATTCGCTCAATGAACCATGTTCCAATAATATGGCAGAATATAATGCTCTGCTAATTGGTCTTCAAGTAGCAAAACAATTAGACATTGAGTTTTTGGAAGCATATGGAGATTCTCAGCTGATTGTTAATCAGGTCAAAGGGACATATAAAGTCAGAAATCCTGACCTCATTCCATATCATCAAGTGGTAATCGAATTGGATCTTTCATTCAAAGAGTTTTTCATTGAATTCGTACCGCATTCTCAAAATTTGGAAGCTGACGCTCTCGCTAGTCTAGCTGCAGACTTAGAAGTTCCAATCAGAAGATAAAATACTATCACTTTGTTGGATCGAGACCTATTTTCTGTCAAGAATAATTTTGCATATCGAACAGAGTTATGTTACCGAATCAAATTTTTAGCAAAAAGATTGGAGAAGTCCATTTATTGATTATGTGGTTTATGGAATTTTACCTAAAGATCTAAAAAAAGCTGTATCAATCAAAAGACGATCATTTTGATTTTACTACGATTCTTCTATGCACATGTTGTATCGTCGTTCTTATGACGGACTTTTACTGCATTGTCTCTCGAAAAGCGAAGCCAAGCAAACACTTCGTGAAGCTCATGATGAAGTTTATGGTACACATCAACCAGGTCCAAAGTTACAGGACCGTATTCAAAGAATGGGTTATTATTGGCCTTCTATGATAGCAGATGCTGTGGATTATGCCAGACGGTGTAAAGCATGCCAGATTCATGCTAATTTTATTCATCAACCCTCTGAATTTTACATCCTACAGCAGCTTCTTGTCCTTTCAAAGCTTGGGGTATGGATATTATTGGTCTAATTAATCTCCCTTATGTCAAAGGACATCGGTTTATCCTGGCTATAACTGATTATTTTTCTAAATGGGCAAAAATAGTTCCTCTTGTTGAAGTAAAAATGTCTAATGTGGTTAACTTCATCAAACATTATGTCATTTATCGTTTCGGGATTCTCCGAAGGATAATCCATGATAGCGGACCACAATTTGCCAGTCATGCATTTTATCAATTTTGTGACAAGAATCGGATCCAGAACTTATCTTCTACAGCTTACAATCCAGCTGTTAATGGTTCAGCAGAAGCTTTCAATAAAACAATTATTAAACTTCTCAAAAAGTTCGTCTCTTCTAATAAACGTGATTGGAATGAGAAACTTGGAGAATGTTTATGGGCTTATCGAACAACAGTCAGAACTCCAACTGGTTTTACACCATTTTTATTGGTTTACGGATGTGAAGCTGTTCTTCCACTGGAGATCCAAATACCATCTCTTAGAATAGCCATTACTAATGAGCTAACTACGGAGAATAATGACCTTTTAAGACTCTAAGAACTTGAAGGTTTGGATGAGAAGCGTCTTCAAGCACAACATCACATTGAGCTGTATCAAGCCCACATATCTCGAGCTTTCAATCGTAAAGTTAAAGAAAGGATAGTTAAAGTAGGAGAGCTAGTTCTAGCTGTCCGAAGACCTATGGTTATGACTCATAAGAGTAAAGGCAAGTTCCAACCTAAATGGGAAGGTCCTTATGTAGTCGAAACCGTATTCTCCAATGGTGCTTATAGGTTGTCTAAACCTAATGGAGATTTGCTCATGATGCCAACTAACGGTAAATTCTTGAAGAAATACTACGTTTGAATTTCTTTTTCATTTTCCAGCTACCAAGGTTTGGTTAAGCTGATTATTTATTCTCCTAAAAAGAATTTTTATTTTCTATCTTACCAGCTGATTTCATAAAGAAAAAGATTTATTATCTATCATGTCCTCATTACCTCTGAATAGATATTAAATCTACTTCTTTTTATTATTGTCCATCATGTCCATATTACCTCTGAATAGATATTAATCTATTTCTTTGAGTCATTACGATCTATCATGTTCATATTACCTCTGATAGTATTGTACACTTTAAAAAGAAAATAATATTTATTATCTATCATGTCCATATTACCTCTGGATAGATATAATCTACTTTGTTGAGTTTTGAAGATTTATCATGTCCATATTACCTCTGATAATTATTTTCTATCTCATACATATTTTTTTAAAAAAAGAGAAGAATAAAAAAATATTTTATTTATTTCATGATTGGAAATAGTACATCAACAAAATGAAGGAAATGACAGAAGATAAAAATTCTTTATTGAGTACAAAAATTTCTAAGGTGGAGCAGACAGATCTTCAATCATTTTCTGTAATTCTGCCAGACGCTTTTCGCGAGAGCCCAATACAGTTGTGTATGCTATGGATCTTCGAGCCTCCGCAGTACAAAGGTGGGAGATTTCGACAAAGGCAGCTATCATTTTGTCTTTGGCTTCTTCAAGGGTTTTGATGTTTGATTCAGAACCAAAGATCCGTTCTTCCAAAATGGAACTTTGCCTCAAATATTGATCTCTATCTGCCGTCATCCGATTTTGCTCCTCCTTTAATCGAGCCAGCTCATCCTCGACTTCACGAATTCTATCATTTTGTTGATAAATTTTGATATTCATTGAGTCATGGGCTTGTTGATGCTGCTCCAACAAGGGTTTATTTTCTTTCAAGAAGGTCCTTTCCACGACAACCTTATTGCTATAATCTTGAAGAGATTCTTTGAAGATGGTTTCCCGAGTCGTATACTCATTAGTGAGAGCATCATACTCAGATTGGACCTGGCTTTCTATAGTCCCACTTGACAACCTTAGATATTCTTTGATGGGTTGTTCAAGTCCCTGGACTATCTTCTGCAAAGCTGCTATCCTCTCAGTATTATTAAATAATGCGATATTGTCTATGGTAGTAGCAACCGCACTTTTTAAACTCTCATAACTGAGGCCTTTCTTTAAAACCATTTTGATCAACGCTGCCAAAGTTTTGTAAAAAGTTTCAGTATGAATCTCTACCAAAAGATTCATATCAGCATTGGAGCTTGGTGTATCAGCGATATCTGCCAATCTCTTTTCCTGAAAATCGAAGACAGGTGCTATCGTCGTTGTGGTAGCAAGCTAAGTTAACGATATATCTGTTATCGTTACCATAGCCAATTGATTTCCAGGGAGTTCCGGGACTACATATTCAGCAACCTTTTTTGCTACCTCCAGAGGATGAGTGTCGGTAGTAGGGGATGGTATTACGGAGGTACTGCCTCCTAAGTTCGATTTAGACTCGAACACGACTGTATCAGGAATCTGGTCTGGACTAGCAGCAGTAATTAATGTTGCGACTATATCTATGACCTCAGCAATCTGTTCTTTAGCAGCAATTGATTCTCTGAGCACTGCTGGCTCTTCTTCTGCAGTTGGTTCTTCTTCTCTTTCTTCGGCAAGTGAAGACAATTTCTGGTATGCCTCTCTTGCAAGCTCTTGTTGAATCTCCATAGATAGAGAATCTTCCTTATAAAGAGAATCTTCTTTTAAAGAAGAATTTCCTTCTCCAGATTCTACTACCTCATCATGAATAGACTTTTGAGAAGGAGGAGGAGCAACGGACTTTGCCACAGTGATGATACCTACAAAGATTAAATAAAATAGTCAATATACAAAATCATAATACATATTTTTATATAAATTTTGTGTAATTGATCTTTACCTGGAGTAGGTGCAGGACGCGATAAGAGTGCGTCATAATCTAAGTCCCTATCATCATCATCTAATTCGAGAGCTGGTTCATCCGAGGGGATGGGTTCCAGATCATTAGCATGAGTTGTGGCGGTGTCTTCAACAGCTTTCGCCTTTTGTGGCGAAGTTAGATACAATGAAGTGCTAAGTCGTCCGGGAGATAGGACTCCTGTAACTTCTGTTGCTGCTGCTGGCTGGGGTGCTAAGACCCTTCTCCAGGTTGAGCTGAAGAAGATATAATATTTTGAGTCTCCTCAATAGGATTTTCGCTTTCTGGAGTAGCGGCTCTCTATTTGGAAGGCCCTTTAACAGTAATCTTCTTCTTTTTCTCCCGGAGTGTAACTATTGTGTCTGATTTCCGCTTTCGGTTTGTAGTGATGGTAATTGCTCCTGCAGCTGTTTCCCCAACTCCCATAGGGATCGCTTCCAGATATTCATCTGGAACAACATCATCAGGTATGTCCGAAGGTACCATAACTTGTTCTTCGGCGTCTCCTTCTTTTTCCCATCGAAGACTTCCTTTCATGTTGTAGTCTTTGGCGAAGGAACGAATGGAGACATAAAAATGTGCATACGAATGAAGCATTCATAGCTCAGTTGTGCTCGTGGCGGTTAACATATAAGATTTGGCACCGGTGCATCCAGCGCTGAAATGCCGCCATGCCCTCGCTCCATCAACTAATTTTCCATAATTATTGAACGTGGTGGAGGGATTACCAACGTGAAGCTGGTCATACCCAAACTGAAGAGCGAACCGGTTGGGTAGATACGGTTCGAAGATGCAGTTATCTTCAATTCTATACATCAGATGTGAGGGTCTGATGCATATTAGCCAATTAAAGACTAGCGCAGGTATTTCTATTGTATCTTGACCTACGTCGTCAAATTGTATACCAAAACAGTCGGCTGGAACTGGTGGTCGTGTGCAGAAAAAATTCCAACCATACGAGAAATTCAGTGCTGCCCGGGTATCCGTCACTGAAGTCGCATTCCACGTGGCTATACTAAACTTCTGGAGGAATACCTCCGTATCATTTTCTGGGCCTGGTGGCAATAAGCTGCAGTTGTGATGCAGTAACCAGCCCATTACATAAGTATAGGGCATCTCCACTCTAGGGAAATCGCGACGATAGGGAGCATTATTGATCAGTTCTTCACCAAATGCTCGCAAACCCGCATTTATCCAACACACCATTGCCGGTAATAGGCTGAGTTTGGCCTTGAATACCAAATGTACTGCTGGCCATAGTACGTTTCGATGAATTCTGTCGACTGTACCAGTTCCTGGTACGACCCATCTTCGCAGCCACAGGAAAAGAAAGCATGCCAGCAAGGCTTCATTTGAGAGCTTTCGACTACCATGCTTCAAATAGCTCAATATTTCAGTCCCCACAGGGAATTCTCCAGCCTTGGTGGTCAAATACTTGTCCGGGGACTTATATGTGATCATTCAATTGTTTATCAAATCAGCAGGAATTATTGAACAAGGGTTGATGGTTTGAGCCTTGTTTTCTTAGAATCTCTCCTTATTCTCCTTGGACACTCTATTCTTATGATATAATAGATATGTTGTCCATTTATTGATATATGCCAAATTTGATCCACTTTCATACATAGTGGTGTAGATCAAATAGTGGCACATCAGCTTTTGGTATACCTCGACTAAGCTAGGGTTTTTCTTGCTAATTTCTGCTAGTTCCCGGTGGGAGGGAACGTACTCTTCATATGGAACTTTTCCTATTGGTAGCTTGGAGATGAATTGTATCTCATGGAGTGCAAAATCTATTTCGCCTACTGGAGTTGCAAAGGTTCCTGTCGGGCTGATATACATCTCCATCAGAGCTAAGAACAGATTATTATTTATAGGTATACCTTGACTTGTGGAGGCTACCGCTTCTAATAAATCAATGGCTTGTAGTTCTGCTTCGAATTTCTTTATGATCCAAGAACTATGTTGAACCCAGTTTTTATTGTGAGGGGTCATCCACCCTGGAAGCCTAGGGTTGACCTGGGGATATAGTACTGAGGCGTTCATAAACTTGTTTATGAACATCGGTATCTGCACTGGTTGGATCAGAGATGAGCCCTCACTTGGTGTAAATCCAGGCAATAAGCATGAGAAAGGAACGACACTACCACTGGGAGTACTCGAGTGATAGCCCATCTGGTTTTCATCCCTCTTGAATATAATTCTCCTCGGTCTTTCGTGACTGTTGGGAGTCATATTCCAGATCATCCGTCTCGGATGAATAGCATGAACAAAAGAAGAAATGGGATAATCACTTGGCATTGTTGGGAGATACATCACCCTTTCCCCAAATTTGAACATCCAAGACTCCTTCTTGGGGTTTGTCTGAGATTTGAAATAAATTGCATCTCCGAACATGAATGCAGGCTTCAGATAATGCTGGCCATCCAGTGATGTCAATAGTTCTCCGTTCATCAGAGACAGCAACATTCTATCTCCTTGAGCATCTATCAACTGATGTCTTTCCTGGGGATACTACTTGTCGGTTTGAGGAAACTCGACATGGGATAAATTTTCCAGATAATTTGATCCCAGAATACTAGTTGGTGAGCCAAACACCTCAGAGAGAGGATGGGCCCCCAAGTCCACTGCAAAAGAAGTTCAACAAGAAAAATCAAGTTAGTAAAAAATCTAAGTATGAACTCTACGCAAATTCAAGCTTTACGCAAATGACTATACATGGGTTTTGAAGTTATTACGCGTAAAAGGTTCTCTGTCTTTTAAGAGAATTTGTTTTATACATTTCTCTAAAAATATTTTACCTGGTCTAAAAAAATGAATTTTTATGCGTACTTTTTTCTGTTCAAAAGAATAAAGTTTTACGTGTGAAAAATACAGTCTTTTGACTTGCGTATTTTCAGTGTTACGCTCGCACATATAACTTGAGTGTATTTTTGGTTTTACGCTTCTGATCAAAAGAGTAAAGTTTTACATGTGAAAAACATAGTCTTTTTGACTCGCGTATTTTTTAACTTTATGCTCGCAAGTATAACGTGGGCGTATTTTCAGTTTTTATGCTAGCATGTATAACGTGGGCGTATTTTTCAAAGTTTTACGCTCGTACGTATAACGTGGGCGTATTTTTGAAGTTCTACGCTGGCACGTATAACGTGAGCGTATTTTTGATTTTAAAATCTACGCTGGCACGTACAACATGAGCGTGTTTTTTTGTTTGGTTTTGGGTCATCTTCTCCGACGTAATCTCTGGTCGAAATAGGGTCTCTACCTATCATGGCCGGAGCTACGTTTGGGTTGGTCTTTGGGGTCTCCTCGATGTTCTTCTCCAGTGGTGCTGTAGCGGCATGTACTTCCTTCGATGATCTAGCCGTCGACTAAGTCAAGGAAGTTGAGATATTTACGCAAAGACAGTTCCAGATTAGACTTTACGTAAAGGTCAAACTAAATCAAACTCAAAACTCTACGCAAGTCTTAAATTCAGACTTTACGCGGAGAACAGTTTCACTTTCTACGCGAAGAATGAGCTGTCCATGCTGCATTAAATGAACGAAGATTCTGTTCTGACAGATTGATTTTCTGACAAAATAACTGCACATAAGCCAAAGAGTTTGTTGTTTAGCGTGCCAATGAGCTGCTTTACGCTTGAGGAATAGCTTCTTCTTTACACATAAAGAGTTATTTGAGCTTTTTACGCTCAAGGCTATCTCAGCTACTCTTTTTTGCGCGTAGTTTATTTGAGCCTTTACGCTCAAGGCTACTTTTAGCCACTTTACGCAGGAAGCTTATTTTGAGCTATTTTACGCTCGGACATGTTTAAACAACATCTTTTATGCACAGTTTGTCCTGATTATGTGGGAATGTGGTTTTCTAACTTGGCCTTCATGCCACACTTCTTGAATAACGTGTGTACGTGCTCTCCTTATTTTTGGATTATGGGACATGTGTCAACAGACGTAGAGGCAAATTTCTGTACGTGGGTGACAGTTATCCTAATGGCCTGCGTAGAGACCCAATATTGATGCTTTTTATGTATAAAAGACAAGTCTATATAAAGACTTCTTTTTTAAGAAAGAGGTACAAGATTTTGGGAGACCAGATACTTTCAGAGCAAAGTGATTTTCTAGAGTATTTCTTTCCAACTTTTTCTCAAGAACAGAGTGAAGCAAAGCAGAAAAGCATTCGACTGTGCCATCAGTGCCAATTGTGTCGATACCTTTTTAGTGACTTAGTTCTTCCAGTTGTTCATCCCCAAGAAGTTTTCTTCATCATCATCATGTGGTCCAAGGAACAAAGTGATCGTTCTCAGATCAAACTTCTATAGCAATACTTCCCAGAATTTACTTGTACTTTTGTACACTTTTTCTCGTTTTCTTTCAAAAGCCTTAAGGACATTTTGTTAAGTAAAACATGGAGTAGCACCAGAAGTACGATACCAATCGTAAGCATTCCCTGGCTGGAACAGAGAGTGGACCGCCTGATCATCAATGCGGTAACGAGATACAGAAAGGTCTCTAGGAAGAGAGCTAACAGAACGACCCGTCTGAGCAAATCTGAGATCGACAAAAGAGTTAGCAATAGCCTGGAACCGAGTCACGTCACGGAACTCATGTTCCCTGGAAGTGTCAATAAAAAAAGTCTGCAGATCCGAGAGGTGCTGATGAATACCCTCAAAAGTCATCAGGTAAGTTTGAGGAGGAACAGGGGCAGTAGGAGCAGGTGCAGGAGGTGGAGGAGCAGTGACAATGCTACGACGAGAAGCTTGAGAAACTTGGGCTCAGGGTCCAGAGCGCAAGTGGATAAGTCAATGTCAAAACTGTAAGCCCCCTGAATTTCAGGATTTATTTTAAATTTTTTGAATGAATTATTTTCGATAAATATTTTATTATTTAATTATTTGTGATCATTAATGTTCCTTCCCATGACTTTGACTTCTGGAGCGTCAAGGATGTCAATCTCTGTAAACTCTCTTCATGGGTTTTGAAGTAGACAAGATTATCTTCGTTTTGATATATCATGTCCCACTTAAACTCGTTTCCTTGGGCTCTTTTTGTATTGCGCAACTTCGGGTCAACTTAGACCAATTAATCATTGAATAATTATTCCCACTTTTATCTTTGATCTTCGTTTGCACGTCACCGTGACATTTAATTTAGAAGCACCAGACCAGTCATTTTCTCAGAACCAACTTCTCATGAATGATCTACTCGAGATGCTCTTCACCCATGACCTTCATGTCCCACTCAGACACTCCATTTTGTGCTTTATTTTTTTCGCACAACTTTCAGGTCAACTTAGGCCAATTTATTTTCTACAGTAAAACCTGATTTATTTTCCAATTTAATTTCGGGATCCGACATCGATCCAACCTAGTCGACCCAAAGTATAGACGTGGCCCACATGAAGCCTACTACCCAAATGAAACTTGTGTCCCATTTATTTGAGTCCCCACATATTATTTATTTACCCGTGATCATAAATACATATTTAATTTAATTATTGCCTCCTGTCCGATTTTGACCCGACCCGGCTCGACCGAACCCGAACCCAAGCTCCATATTGTTCTCTCGTGACTGCCCAAACACCCCACATAATTTTCCTATTTTTCCTATTTTGAAAATATCTTTTCCTCTCTTTATTTTACAAATATCTCATTTTCTTATATATATATATACACACATATATATACATATATATCTAATTCTCTCACCTATTATTTTTAACACCTACACAAATACCACCTCACCCCCTCCACCTCACAGCAGAAGCACCCCCCTCTCTAAATTGACATCCCTCTCTCACTCTTTTTTTTTTTCAAATATCTATTTTCACTCTCTCTCTCTATTAAACACACACACACATACCAAAAAAAACACTCTTTCTCTCTCCTCCCAAACAACTCACAGCCCCCACCCCTCCCATGGCCGAATCCTTTCTCCTTCTTCCTAGGCCGAGCACCACCACATACAGCCACCACCTCCATCTTCTTCTTCTCCTCTTCTTCATCATCTATATCTCCACCTCCACCACACACCCCCCTCACCAACCCCATCTTAACCATCACCACCATGCACCTCCACCACCTTCACCCGAGCCACCACAACTCCATACCCTGCCGACGACCGCCGCTGGGCTGCCCCCGTGCAACCGCAGCAGCCGCCAGCAACGAGGCAGCAGCTGCAGCAGCGTTCGCAGCAGCAGCAGGCGCACGTACGCGCGCGCGCGGGCCGTCGTCGTACGCCGCCACGCCACCGTACGGCCGCCGTGGCCCCCCTGATGCGTGCGAGCCCCCGACGACCTCTCCCAGTCCACCACCATCCTCCTCGGTGCACAGAATTGCCTATTCATACGATTTGAACGAGATCCCGTCGGCGCGCGCGAGATTGGAACTCAAAATTCGTGTCCCGTCATAGCGACTTCGTACGGATTTTCTGGTCAATTCGACCATTGGATCGGCGAACTCCTTGCTCCGTCTCAATCTTGGTATATAGCACTTCACTTTCCTCAATTTTTGTTCGTTAATTTCGTCGTTTGATACCTCAAAACTGGCCACCAAGTTGACGTTTTAAATTGAACTATTTTTGGACAGTTTCGTGGAGCCGACTTTGTCAGCTCGTAACTCCGCCATTGCAGCTTCGGTTGGTACGCTACCAGTTCCTGTGCGTAGCTGGTATAACCCTCTTCTTGGCTCCTTTAAGTTTCGTTTCATTATAAGCACGTTTGGTTGGTCGAATTCGACGCCAAAGTTGGCCGTCCGAATTCTTTAATTTACACTTGTAAAATTTTATTTTTGAACCCGGGACTCCGGATTCAATTTCTGACACCACCAGCAGATTGTGACGTTGTTCTGGCATGTTTTCATATAAAGTTTGCTTGATTTGGAGAACGTGGCCCTGGCACCTATTTCGGTGCAAAGCGGGTTCCGCTTTTCGAGTCAACGGGTCACTTTGAGATTGGCTCATCGAAATCCAGTTCCGGATATACCATTGAGTTCGTATCGTCATTCTGGACTCATTGACATATAATTTGCTGAGTTTTGAAGACATTTGCTCTGGCACGCATTTCGGTGCAAATCGGATTCCAAGTGTCCGTGTCAACGTGTCATTTTGAGATCGGCACATCGGAATCCTATTTCGGACATACCGTTGGGTTCATATCATCATTCTGGATTTGTGGACATATAATTTGCTAGGTTTTGTACACTTTTATCCTGACATGTTTTTCGGTGCAAAGTGTGTCCAACGACGGACATTATTTTGACCCAAAATTACCGTTTTGCTCTTGTGTCTAAATTGGACTTATGGGTAGGCTATCTTAGCTAACTTGACTGTTCTAGACACGTTGGTAATATTTATTTTATCATCCGACAACATCTGTAGATTTTGTTTATGTATCATCCTTAATTTGTAATTAATTATTTTTCTAGAAATTGTTACTTTCTGTTTTTAAATTTTTATATATATTTTAATTTCTTTAAAAATCTGGAAAAAATTGTATTTAAATACTATATTAATTTATCTAATTTATTAAATTTTTTCCAGCATTTAATAATACTTTTGGTATTTTATAAAAATAGGAAAACAGAACTCATTTTCAGGATACATGTGTTTGCTGATTTTTATTAAATATTTATGAGGGTTTATAAATTCCAGAAAAATTAGCATAAATTTCTATAATTAACAAGGATTATTTTGGTACTTTATTTTATGTAAAATTGAGTTTTTTTGTCTATCTCAAAAATTGTTGGAACTCAGTGTACAGTTTGATTTATTTATTGAGTAGTTACGACTTGCAAGTTTTGTGTTGATTTGAGTTATTGTAGTATTGGACCTCACCCTACACTAGTGTAAAGGCCCTAGAAAATTAGTTTGGATATAGTGTCACTCTACGTTAGACTTTTATGCTAGGTTCCCACTTGGCTAGTATCCAGTTAGGAGTCGTGTCACACCACTAGTGTAATATTAAACATAGCTTAGAACTGACTTTGTATATCATTATTGACAGGACATCGAACATCTATATCTTCATACTAGTATTCTTGCTTTGCTCGAGGCAAGTATATCTATAAACTCATTTACTGTCTTTTAATGCTAGAACATGTATTAACCATGTTAAAATACTGATCCTTAAGGTAGCAAGTTAACTCTTCACATGTTGTATTACTTTTAGTACCTGCCATGCTTATGACAGTTCTTATATCTTTACATGCTTCTTACTGGTTTACATCACATGTTTTACTATGCTTTATACTACTCTGAGTATTTACATGTTTTATACTGCTCCCAGTACCTGCCATGCTTATACTGCTTCCAGTATCTCTTACATGCTTTATATCGTTCCCGTATCTCCCACATGTTTTTACTGTTCTCGTATCTCTCACATGTTTAAATAACGGGTTAAGGGGAAACTGTTAGTAATGTACGTGAACATGACCCCCTTCTCCGTATGTATTTACCGCGCACAGTAACATTCTATATGTAACTTTGTCGTAGGTTCTGATCTCGCATTTGTGTATGGATATACACCGATGCCGTTCGTGCACGTACGTACATGCCAGAAAAACTTGATATGTACCGTTGTACATCCTATTCACCTATTGACCGATCACGTACATGCTACGGTTTTAAACTTTTAAACAAATATATGTTGCCATTTCTAAAAAGAACCAATTAAACCAAGATATGCCATGTTCCCTATGTTACTGTAATACTGTGATTCCAGTCATACCATGATTCCAGATATGTCAGGTTCCCTATGTTACTATGATACTGTGATCCCAGTTGTACCATGAGGCCATGTTTCCAGTATTTCCTGTTTTGTAGACTTATCACACCATATTTTTTGTTGTACATCTCTTTCATTATATATTCAGTACTTTAGTTGTAGAGGTTGTACTTGCTCCCGTCCTGACAGGATAACGTTGTAGGTTCACATTTCGAGGAGGAAACGCTATGTGTTACATATTATGGTACTGCATTCAGGACCTGGCCTTAGCCCAGAAGAGGCCCCAGCGGGGAACCTTGCTTAGATATTTTTCATGTGTTTTGAGACTTAGACTTTGTCTATACTTATATTTGGATACTGGACTTTGTCTCCAGTTAGATACTTGGAAGTGTATTATTAAGTTTGTACTTGTTTACCTTCGCTTATAGATGCTGTGTTGTGATGAACCTTTAAATGTGATTTTAGAACTGTTAGTTGCTTAGATCCTTTATTGTCTATTCTTAGAACAGCTTACTACGCTTTAACCAAGCGTAGACTGGACATGGCTCGGCCCGGCCCAACAATTTGGGTAACGGGTCGTGACATGTTTTTAGTGGTGGCCCATGCAGGTCCAGACTTAAATTGTTTGGTTACACCAAGCATGCCTGCAATTAGGATCTTAGGACAACTTGTTAAACACTAGGGATAACATTTAGAACGCCTAGAGGATATCTAGGATTACAACATAGGAGAACTCATCACAGCATAGGACCGCTAACTGTATTTAGTTTCTTGTTTAAAATTCAGTGGGTTACAATTTTGACCAATTTAGTACCCTTGGGATGACCCCTGAGGATCTCACTTTAATTTTACCTAGAAATCTGTTTCCACTTATTTCCATTTGCTCTTCCTTAAATTCGTTGTTGAATTTAATTTCTGATTTTCGTTGTTGACTTTGATCTTGGATCGTGATAAATTTTGTGGATTGAATTATGATATATCATGATAAGGTAAATGTCTGCTTTAGTTATGGAGTTTATAATTTATCGCAGCCATATTAGCTGGTATGACAAAAACATAGGACCTGATTTTGGGTATACTTATCTTAGATTATAGAATTTAGATTTTTTCACAGCCATACCGGTTAGCGTAGCGAGGATTCTAGATAACATGATTATATGATTGTATACCATAGTTATGACTCTATCGTTTATTGCATATAAGCTTACTGGTGGGGCAAAAATTCTGGCAACATGATTTCAGGAAGACGTTTATGGTTATCAGATCATATCTCAACTTAGTTTACTTTATTATGACCGATTGAGCAAGAATAAATTCTTATTATCATTCTTCCCCGTCTTGATTAACTCTGTCCTATCTACATCTACAACTAGGATTACAGGTTCTCTAGGACTCTCCAATAGGATTGCTTTTGCGTTATCTTTTGGACATAATTATTTTTGTGTTCCATCTTTTCTATGACTTGACTGAACTCTTCTTCATTAACCTCTTGGGTAATTCTTCTCGTTATGCATCTCGTTGTCTTCATACCATTCTTGGAGATATTTCGACAAACTTTTCCGTCTTGCTTGACCTTTAACTTGTTTGGACACTGTTATGGATTGTTTGACCCAGTCATAGGCCTTGTTACCTTCTATTTTATAGACGACCGAAATAGCCAAACCTTGTTAACTGATTCTATAGTATAACTATAAATGTATTGTGTGTTTGTGATAGGTACTTTTTCTAGGGATTGGTTAGATTAAGCTTATAGGACAAGTATAAGTGACTGACTGTAGTAGACTTGGAAACCATTAAGAACGACTGTATTGATAGTATAACTTGATAATAGGATATCTAAGATGGAATAATGAGATATTATATTGTTGTGACTATGGATTGAGAATTAGAATCTTGTGCTTAGCAGTTTGAGGATTTAGCATTTGTAGAATTTTGGTTGGTTATCTACAGCTAGTTACATGTGATTAGGGGGTAGATCGATATGTGGAATGATATAGAATAAGTTACATTGAGATATAATATTGCGTACGAGATCGAAAAGATATCAGAACGAAACAAAGACATATATACATTGGTAATTAATAAATTGGGAAATTGAAATCGAGGATTTATATTCGGAGGAGTTATTAAGTAAAATGAAGAAGGCTCTACACCAAGGATAGAAATTGAACGTATAATTTCAAGGAAAAACTGTAGGAAAGAATTTATGACAAATGACGCTAAGGAACCGTGGATTGATAGAATATGGATACTTAGGATACGACAAGGAAATCATGTATTTACAACTGAGGTTGAAAATATGGTTGATGATTAAGCATTTTAGGCTTATTGATATGTCCAGAGAATGACCTATATTTTAGGGTATACATAAATGTTTTATGTTAGTATGAAAGATTCTAAGGGATGTATGACATAGTTTATGATAGAAGGACTTTGTTGAACAAGAACCAAAAAGATTGTAAAGAGAAACAGAAGAGATGATTACAAGGGTAGCAGATTGAGTATCGTAGCCAGAGCAGCTACATGTTATAGTTTGACCTATTGGATGATTTTTAATTTCGAGGACGAAATTCTTGTAAGGTGGGTAGGACGTAAGCCCCCTGAATTTCAGGATTTATTTTAAATTTTTTGAATGAATTATTTTTGATAAATATTTTATTATTTATTTATTTGTGATCATTAATGTACCTTCCCGTGACTTTGACTTCTGGAGCGTCAGGGATGTCAATCTCTGTAAACTCTCTTCATAGGTTTTGAAGTAGACAAGATTATCTTCGTTTTAATATATCATGTCCCACTTAAACTCGTTTTCTTGTGCTCTTTTTGTATCGCACAACTTCGGGTCAACTTAGACCAATTAATCGTTAAATAATTATTCCCACTTTTATCTTTGATCTTTGTTTGCACGTCACCGTGACTTTTAATTTTGGAGCACCAGACCAGTCATTTTCTCAGAACCAACTTCTCATGCATGATCTACTCGAGACGCTTTTCACCCATGACCTTCGTGTCCCACTCAGACACTCCATTTTGTGATTCATTTTCTTCGCACAACTTTCAGGTCAATTTAGGCCAATTTATTTTCTACCGTAAAACCTGATTTATTTTCCAATTTAATTTCGGGACCCGACATCGATCCAACCTAGTCGACCCAAAGTATGGACGTGGCCCACATGAAGCCTACTACCCACATGAAACTTGTGTCCCATTTATTTGAGTCCCCACATATTATTTATTTACCCGTGATCATAAATACATATTTAATTCAATTATTGCCTCCTGTCCGATTTTGACCCGAACCGGCTCGACCGAACCCGAACCCAAGCTCCATATTGTTCTCTCATGACTGCCCAAACACCCCACATAATTTTCCTATTTTTCCTATTTTGAAAATATCTTTTCCTCTCTCTATTTTACAAATATCTAATTTTCTTATATATATATACACACACACACACACACACACACACACACACACACATATATATATATATATATATATATATATATATATATATCTAATTCTCTCTCCTATTATTTTCAACACCTACACAAACACCACCTCACCCCCTCCACCTCACAGTAGGAGCACCCCCCACTGTAAACCGACATCCCTCTCTCACTCTTTTTTTTAAATATCTATTCTCACTCTCTCTCCCCCTCTTTCTATTAAACACACACACATACAAAAAAAAACACTCTTCCTCTCTCCTCCCAAACAACTCACAGCCCCCACGCCTTCCATGGCCGACTCCTTTCTCCTCCTCCCTAGGCCAAGCACCACCACCTACAGCCACCACCTCCATCTTCTTCATCATCTATATCTCCACCTCTACCACACACCACCCTCACCAACCCCATCTTCACCATCATCACCATGCACCTCCACCACCTTCACCCGAGCCATCACCACTCCACACCCTACCGACGACCGCCGCTGGGCCTCCCCCGCGCAACCACAGCAGCCGCCAGCAACGAGACAGCAGCCGCAGCTGCGTTCGCAGCAGCAGCAGGCACACGTACGCGCGCGCGGGCCGCCGTCATGTGCCGCTGCGCTGCCGCACGGCCGTCGTGGCCCCCCTGATGCGTGTGAGCCCCCGACGACCTCTTTCAGTCCACCACCATCCTCCTCGGCGCTCCGAATAGCCTATTCGTGCGTTTTGAACGAGATCCCGTCGGCGTGCGCGAGATTGGAACTCAAAATTTGTGTCCCGTCGCAGCGACTTCGTACAGATTTTCTGGTCAATCCGACCGTTGGATCGATGAACTCCTTGCTCCGTCTCAATCTCGGTATATAGCATTTCACTCTCCTCAATTTTCGTCCGTTAATTTCGTCGTTTGATACCTCAAAACTGGCCACCAAGTTGACGTTTTAAATTAAACTGTTTTTGGACAGTTTCGTGGAGCCGACTTCGTCAGCTCGTAACTCCGCCGTCGCTACTCTGGTTGGCGTGCTACCAGTTCTAGTCTGCTGCTGGTATAACCCTCTTCCTGCCTCCTTTAAGTTTCGTTTCATTATAAGACGTTTGGTTGGTCGAATTCGACGCCAAAGTTGGCCGTCCGAATTCGTTAATTTACACTTGTAAAATTTTATTTTTGAACCCGGGACTCCGGATTCAATTTTTGACACAACCAGTAGGCTTATGGCGTCGTTCTAGGATGTTTTCATATAAAGTTTGCTTGATTTGGAGAACGTGGGCCCTGACACGTATTTCGGTGCAAAATGGGTCCCACTTTTCGAGGCAACGGGTCACTTTGAGATTGGCTCATCGGAATCCAGTTTCGGATATACCATTGAGTTCGTATCATCATTCTGGACTCGTTGACATATAATTTGCTGAGTTTTGAAGACATTTGCTCCGGCACGCATTTCGGTGCAAATCGGATTTTAAGTGTCCGCATCAACGTGTCATTTTGAGATCGACACATCGGAATCCTATTTCGGACATACCGTTGGGTTCGTATCATCATTCTGGATTTGTGGACATATAATTTGCTAAATTTTGTAGACTTCTATCCTGACATGTTTTTCGGTGAAAAGTGTGTCCAACGGCGGACATCATTTTGACCCAAAATTACCGTTTTGCCCCTGTGTCTAAATTGGACTTATGGGTAGGCTATCCTAGCTAATTTGACCGTTCTGGACACGTTGGTGATATTTATTTTATCATCCGACAACATCTGTAGATTTTGTTTACGTATCATCCTTAATTTGTAATTAATTATTTTTCTAGAAATTGTTACTTTCTGTTTTTGAATTTTTATATATATTTTAATTTCAGTAAAAATTTAGGAAAAATTGAATTTAAATACTATGTTAATTTAGCTAATTTATTATAATTCTTCCAGCATTTAATAAATACTTTTGGTATTTTATAAAAATAGGAAAACAGAACTCATTTTTAGGATACATGTGTTTGCTAATTTTTAATAAATATTTATGTGGGTTTATAAATTTCAGAAAAATTAGTATAAATTTCTATAATTAACAAGGATTATTTTGGTACTTTATTTTCTGTAAAATTGAGTTTTTTTGTCTATCTCAAAAATTGTTGGAACTCAGTGTACAGTTTGATTTATTTATTGAGTAGTTACGACTTACAAGTTTTGTGTTGATTTGAGTTATTGTAGTATTGGACCTCACCCTACACTAGTTTAAAGGCCCTAGAAAATTAGTTTGGATATAGTGTCACTCCACATTTGACTTTTATGCTAGGTCCCCACTTGGCTAGTATCTAGTTAGGAGTCGTTTCACACCACTAGTGTAATATTAAACATAGCTTAGAACTGAGTTTGTATATCATTATTGAAAGGACACCGGACATCTATATCTTCGTACTAGTATTCTTGCTTTGCTCAAGGCAAGTACATCTATAAACTCATTTACTGTCTTTTAATGCTAGAACATGTATTAACCATGTTAAAATACTGATCCTTGAGGTAGCAAGTTAACTCTTCACATGTTGTATTACTTTTAGTACCTGCCATGCTTAGGACAGTTCTTTTATCTTCACATGCTTTTTACTGGTTTACAGCACATGTTTCACTATGCTTTATACTGCTCTGAGTATTCACATGTTTTATACTGCTCCCAGTACCTGCCATGCTTATACTGCTCCCAGTATCTCTCACATGCTTTATATCGTTCTCGTATCTCCCACATGTTTTTACTGTTCTCGTATCTCTCATATGTTTAAATAACGAGTTAAGGAAAAACTGTTAGTAGTGTACGTGAACATGACCCCCTTCTCCGTATGTATTTACCGCGCACGGTAACATTCTATATGTAACTTTGCCGTAGGTTCTGATCTCGCGTTTGTGTATGGATATACATCGATGCCGTTCGTGCACGTACGTGCATGCCAGAAAACTTGATATGTACCGTTGTACATCCTATTCACCTATTGACCGATCACGTACATGCTACGGTTTTAAACTTTTAAACAAATATATGTTGCCATTTCTAAAAAGAACCAATTAAACCAAGATATGCCATGTTCCCTATGTTACTATGATACTGTGATTCCAGTCATACCATGATTCCAGATATGCCATGTTTCCTATGTTACTATGATACTGTGATCCCAGTTGTACCATGAGGCCATGTTTCCAGTATTTTCTGTTTTGTAGACTTATCACACCATGTTTCTTGTTGTACGTCTCTTTCATTATATATTCAGTACTTTAGTTGTAGAAGTTGTACTTGCTCCCGTCCTGACAGGATAACGTTGTAGGTTCACATTTCGAGGAGGAAATGCTATGTGTTACATATTATGGTACTGCATTGAGGACCTGGCCTTAGCTCCAGAAGAGGCCCCAGCGGGGAACCTTGCTTAGATATTTTTCATGTGTTTTGAGACTTAGACTTTGTCTATACTTATATTTGGATACTGGACTTTGTCTCCAGTTAGATACTTGGAAGTGTATTATTAAGTCTGTACTTGTTTACCTTCGCTTATAGATGCTGTGTTGTGATGAACCTTTAAATGTGATTTTAGAACTGTTAGTAGCTTAGATCCTTTATTGTCTATTCTTAGAACAGCTTACTACGCTTTAACCAAGCGTAGGCTGGACATGGCTCGGCCCGGCCTAACAATTTGGGTAACGGGTCGTGACAAAAATGCTGAAAGATGCGTGGGATAAGCATCGCATAAGAGAGGTTGCGGTCTCTTTCGCGACATCTACTCATCATCTGGAAGATAGTCTTAGGGGCAGAAAAAGGAATCCCCTTAAGAATGTGATATAGGGTAGAAAGTTCTAGTACAGTGACATTATCTTTTGAAGTGGATTTCAGAAGAATAGTGGAATAGATGATGCGATGTCACTCGTAGTTAAATAAGTTCAAGTTGTTGGCCTTGAACTTTCTAGGACGAGCACGTATGGGCGCACAAAGCTCATTCTTGAAACTAACAAGAGTCGTGCCTTCAGGAAAATCGAAGTCGATGATGTCATCGAACGGGGCACCTTCGTTTGGAATACCAAGGATTTTCGCTAGCAATACATCATCGAACTCGATATTTATCCCGCCAATACGAGTTCTTACAGTAAAAGTGTCTAACAGAAGTTACAATAGAACGATCTAAGGGCATTAGTAGCTATAAGGAATTGTTGGGTAGCAAGATAGTGTAACCCTAATGCCTCAAAGAAGGGATGGTGATCAGAAAATATAGTCCATTTAATCAGAGCGTCGGTGCATATAGTACGCATAGTAAAGTCGGCATACCAAGGCAATGCTTGGTCATGAGTTTTGAAGTAAAACTCAGGCGACACGCCGTCATCCGATTGGACCGAGAAAAGTAGGAATCCGTGTTCGGATCAGAAGACGATGCCTCTTCACTGGCATGGGTCTTCTTCCTCTTGAAAGAATTGAATCCCTTAGGCATTCTTTTCCAACACTAAGTAACCCTAAAAATTTGAAAGTGGGGAAGGGAAGGAGTTATACCTTCCGAGAATCAAGTATGTTGTAGAGGTCGCGATTCTCCGTACGAATCTAAATTTTGGATGGAAATCTCCACGTAGATTGGAAGAAAGAGAGTGGAGAATGCTAGGGTTTGGGTTGTTCTTCGGCTGCTGCTGCTGTGATAATGAATTGGTTTGGAGGAGATGAATAGGAGAAGGCCTCGGGTTCTAGCTTAAAAATATACAGTACCAACAGAACTCTGGCCGAATTCGCCTAGGGTTCTCCTGGATTTTTAAAATAAGATTTTATGGGCCATATCCTTTTTATCAACTCATTTCAAATATTTAATTCAAAGTTTAGTAATTTTAAACTTCAAATAGTATGATTAATATTATTTTATAAATTAATTTTTTTTACTCAGCATCTGTTTCAGATTAGCTGTAGGAGTACTGTCCCAGCTAACGGAAGTTCACCGGAGAACAATTAAGTACCGCTTCGCTTCGATCGTAGTCGTGGTGACAGATAGACTCTTTGTAGGCTTATCTCGAAAACAGTTATTGAGTATTGAATAAATTAATTAATAAAACAAAATTAATTAATATTATTGATATCTGAAATTCCTAATTCTCGACGTAAATAATTGAAACGATCTTCCGCTAGAGGTTTTATGAATATGTCAGCCAATTTATTCTGTGTGTCTATGTATACAAGGTCTATATCTCCATTTTGTTGATGATCTCTAAGAAAATGACGTCGAATCTCGATATGCTTAGTATGAGAGTGACATACTGGATTCTTAGTCAAATTAATATAACTAGTGTTATCACAGAAAATGGGTATATGTGTGTGTAATGCAATCCAAAGTCTTCTAAAGTTTGCTTCATCCACAAAATTTGTGCACAAAAACGTCGTACGACGATATACTCAACCTCAGTTGTTGATAATACGATAGAATTTTGATTTTTGCTAAACCCAGAGACTAGGACTTTTCCTAGGAAATGACTTTTCCTAGGAAATGACATGTGCCGCTAGTACTTTTTCTATCTACTTTGCATCCGGCAAAATCAGCATCAGAATAACCAGTTAGGTCAAATGACGTGGTTTTAGGATACCATAAGCCGACAAAAGAAGTGCCTTTAAGGTATCGGAAGATACTACGCACATATGTGATTCCTTAGGATTGGCGTAAAAACGTGCACACAAGCAAACACTAAACATAATGTCTGGTCGACTAGCAGTTAAGTAGAGTAAGCTACCGATCATACCTCGATACTTACGTATGTCGACGAGTTTGCCTTGTTCATCAATATCAAGCTTGGTTGAAGTCGTCATTGGAGTGCTAAGTGGTTTGACTGCTTCCAGGTCGAACTTCTTTAATAGATCTTTTGTGTACTTCGCTTGATTTATGAACGTCCCATTATTGGTTTGTTTGATTTATAGTCCGAGAAAGAACTTCAGCTCTTCCATCATGCTCATCTCAAACTCATTCTGCATACACTTTGAAAATTCTTGACAAAGAGATTCATTAGTGGATCCAAAAATAATATCATCTACATAGATTTGAATCAAAAGAAGATTGTTATTCAAAGTTTTATAAACAGTGTAGTATCAACCTTTCCCTTTGAAAAACCATTGTCAAGTAAAAAAGAGCTTAGACGATCGTACCAAACACGAGGGGCTTGTTTCAAACCGTATAAGGCTTTCTTCAACTTGAAAACATAATCATGATTTTTGAAATCAGTAAAACCTGGAGGTTGAGCTACATAAACTTCTTCTTTTATAAAACCATTCAAAAATGCGCTTTTAATATCCATTTGAAATAACTTAAAATTATGAAAACATACAAATGCACATAACATGCGAATGGGTTCTAATCTCGCAATTGGGGCATAAGTCTCATCGTAGTCGATACATTCTTCTTGATTGTATCCTTGAGCTACGAGTCGAGCCTTATTACGAGTCACTAAACCATTCTCATTCAGTTTGTTTCAGAATACCCAACGGGTGCCAATGACCGGATGATCAATAGACTTGGAAACAAGTTCCCAAACTTGATTCTGTTCGAATTTGGTTTAATTTCTCTTGCATAGCATCTAACCAAAAATTATTACTACATGCTTCTTCAATATTTTTGGGTTCAAACTGTGAAACAAAAGCAACATAAGAAGCTATATCTTTATTAGAGGAATGAATACTTACACCCTTGGTAATCTCACCAATTACTAAGTCCTTTGGATGATCTGCCAAGAATCTCATCTCTTTTGGCGTATCCTCAGGATTGCTGGTTCCGGCTTCTTTGCTTGAAGGTTCTGCATCTTTGTGTAAAGGTTTTGCAGTAGCTGTAGTTGGTATAATCACGTCTTTATTATCGTCATCGACTGAATGTTGATTTAGTTCATCAAACTTGACATTAATTGATTCTTTGATGATCATAGTTCTCTTGTTGAAGGCTCTGTACCCTTTGCTCTTTGTCGCATAATCTAAAAAGATACTTTCATCGACCTTTTCATCAAATTTATTCAGATTGTCTTTAGTATTAAGAATAAAGCATTTACAATCAAATATCTTGAAATATGAAATAGTGGGTGTTCTATCAAACCAAAACTCATAGGGAGTCTTCTTTGATATAGGTCGAATCAGAACCCTATTAAGAATATAGTACGCTGTATTGACAGCTTTAACCCAAAAGTATCTAGGTAGACTAAACTGGTTCAACATTACTCTAGCCATTTCAGATAGAGTCCTGTTCTTATGTTCCACAACTCCATTTTTTGTGGAGTCTTAGGGTAAAAAAACTCATGCAAATAATCGTGTGTGTCACAGAATTGCTTAAACTCTGCATTCTCAAATTCGCTGCCATGATCACTATGAATGCGAGTAATCGTGAAACCTTTTTCATTCTGTACTTTCTTGCAAAAGGTGATGAATTCTGACAAAGCATCATTCTTACGTGCAAGAAAATATACCCATGTGTATCTAGAGAAATCATCTACAAAGACAAATGCATATAACTTACCACCTAGACAAGCAATTTACTGGGTAAATAAGTCCATATACAACAATTGTAGAGGTCTAGTGGTACTTACAGCGTTCTTGGATTTAAAGACTGATTGGGTAGCTTTATTTTTTTATATTTGCTACATACCGTATCCTTCTTGAAAGATATGTCCGGTATGCCGCGTTCCAACTTCTTTGTGGATAGTATTGAAATTGTGTCCATATTTGCATGGTCGACTCTCGTATGCCATAGTTGACTCTCAACGCTCTTGGCCATCAAGCATCTACCTGCTTTGTTAGCATCTTCTAACAGATAGACAACATATATGTTGTCTTCCTTGATACCTTCAAAGATAGTACTACCAGTTGAGCTATCAACTATACTACATTTGTCTTTGACGAAGTTAATGCCATAACCGTTATCAGCTAAATGGCTTATGCTGAGCATATTATGTTTTAACTCGGTAATTAGACATACATCTTTAACCACAAGATAGGGAGCCTTACCAATGTCTCCGATACCGATTATATACCCTCTTAAATTATTACCGAAGGAGACGTATCCTTCTTTATTCTTCTTCGACAGTGTTGCGAATGATGATGCATCACCGGTCATGTGCCGTGAGCAACCGCTGTCGAGGATCCATTTGCTTCTAGCATGTGAAGGGCGTTCCACCTATAAAATAGTTTACAGATGAAACTCTTGGTACCCATTTCTTGTAGGGTCCTGACAGGTTAGTTTTTGGTATCCATGTATAAACATTTAAATCTACTAACTTTCTGATTCTACATGCAGAGGATATATGACCAATGAGGCCGCAATAATGACATTTTGCATGTTGAGTATTGAAAGTTGTGTGAGGTGCATGATTGGTAGGTTTTGGTTTTCTAGTATAGAAAAATACATGCCTAATAGTCTTCTTGGGCATAGGTTAGGTATGGTTTGGTCTGACAGTGTTTGGTTTGGGTGTGTTCCGATGATTCGGTAATTGACACGTATTAGAATAGGAAGCAGCAACTTCAGGCCATTTTTCTAAACTAATTTCCAACTTTTTGTAGGTGTCATATAATCTAGTATAGTCAGATATAAGTGTTTCCATTCTGACTTGTGCACAATGGAGATTCTTTCTCTCCTTAGATAGGTCTTCCTTTAGCTAGATAATAGTTTGGTCTTTTTCTTCGGATAACTTGATAGTCTCGTGTAACAACAGCTTAATAGAGGAAATCTCACCAGACTCAATAGAAGTATTATTATTTCTAACATCAGCTAGTTGGTCGGTAAGTCTTTTTATCTCACCATTGTACTCTTTGAGTACCTTCTTAGAGGTTTCATATTTACTACGTAGTTTCTTGTAGTCATTTAATAGGTCACTGCAAGCCTCTCCTAATTGCTCAAAGGTGAAATCATCATAAGGATCAAAAAGAGGATTAGTGATTACCTGATCGCAAGCCATCAAGCATACATTTGCAGCATTATCCGATTGTTCGTCTTCTGAATCGCTAGCTTCACTTTCATGCCATATGCTTGTATTGGTGTACTTTCTTGATGTAGATCTCTTCAGGTAGTCTTTGTCATATTTGCTGCTTCTTCTTATTGATGATGATGCTGTTGACAATCTTTCTTCATATGTCTTTTCTTCTTACATCCGTAGCAAATAGGATCTTTCTCGTTGTTGTTGTTGTTGTTGCTGTCTTTTGTTCTTCTGTTGAATCTCATGAACTTCTTGAATTATTTTACCAAAAGAGTTTGATCTTCAGAGTCAGAGTCGCTGTCGTCAGAATCATCTTCGACAATCTTCTATGTTGAGCCTTGAGAGTGATCGACTTCTCTGACTTCACCTTTGGTTTATCATCTTCAAAGTCTTGAAGTTTCAACTCGTGAGTGAGTAGCTTACCCATGAGTGTTTTCGGAGACATCGTTGAGTGGTCGTTTCCTTCAATAATTGTTGTAGCCTTTAGAATCCAGTTCTTTGTGAGAGCTCGTAGAAGTTTGCGAATCTTCTCATGGTTATTGTATTCCTTGCCTAATAAAGACAAAGGATTTATAATATCCAGGAATCTCGTAAACATCTGAGTGACGGATTCATTTGACTTTATCTTGAACGTGTCATACTCTTGAGTAAGTCTGCTGATCTTTGACTCCTTGACTTGTGTTGTTCCTTCGTGGATTACTTCGAGAAGTTTCCACATTTCATTTGATGTTGTGCAAGTCAACATCCTGTTAAATTCAGTTCTTTCTAAAGCATAAAATAAAACGTTAATAGCATGTGCGTCAAGACTGGCATTTTTTTTATCCTTAGTATATTTATCATGGGGTTTTTCAACTAAAACTGCCTCAACAGTAATACGATGAGACTTTTTGTAGCCATCAATAACTATAGACCATAAGTCAAAATCAAGAGATTTTAAGAAGAAACTCATCCGTGTTTTCCAATAAGTGTAGTTTGTGCCGTCAAACAGTGGAGGTCTGTTTGTAGCTTGGCCTTCACTTGTAAATTTCACAGTTGCTATGTATAATGCTGTGATCTATATAACAATTAAAAATAACTGCAGTTTTACCTTCCTTTACCTGTATAACCCGCTTTGATACCAATTGTAGAAATGAAGTCGTAAAGCAGAATACTCTGGGGGGGTGAATAGAGTATGCAGCGGAATATTGCTAATTAAAAACTTGTTAGAGTAAGATCACAGAAATAATAATCACAAAGTAATAAATATAAAGAAAAGAGTTCAGAAGGCAAACGCAAACACAGAGATTTATACTAGTTTTCCTCTTGTGAGGACTAGTCCAGTCGGAAGAACTCTAGCTTCCAGTTGAATCCACTATTAGAAAATCCTGCAAGTTTTTATACGAAGTCCTTCCAACTTCTACAGACGCAAGCTTTGATACGAAGAACTCGACCAACTTCAGTTTTGAAGAGTCTTTCTTCAATCAAGCCTCTAATTACAATTTCTCTGAAATCTTCTAGACCGTACCATACCAAAAAATTATCGTACCGTACCGACAAATTAACTAGAGAATTGTAATTGGCTTGGGATTTAAAAATGAAAGCTTTTAGAAAACTCTTTGGAAGAAACGTAAACTTTAAAGAGAAGAGATGAAAGTGAATGAGTGATTTGAAATGATCAGAATTCCTCTCTATTTATAGTTATTCCAAATACAGAACTCTGGCAGAATTCGGACAGAATTCGGACAGAATTCTATGTAACAAACCGTAACTGAAGGGTGACTAAGTTCAAAAACCAACGTTCATGTAACGTTCACCTTGGCCGAACTCTGGCCGAGTTCTGTCAGGGTTGGTCAGGTTTATTTTATGAATAATATTTTAGGGCTTTTTGAAATCCTTCAGAAGCTTTTGTAAATAATAGATGTTTTTCAAAACATAGGTCAATTTTGAAAATAATTTTGGATAGCAATTTTGAAAATAATTTTGGATAGCCTATTTGCCAGTACGACTCGGTGTACAATATATTCCTAGACTCAATAAAAATAAAAATTACATTGCATAAGAAAATACAGTCTCGAGGGACAAACATAGCTTCGGTCTTGAGCAGTGTCCAAAACATCTTGAGTAAACATCTGAGTTATTCCGTATATCGAGACAGAGTTTGATCAATTATTAAAATCAGGTTTGACCATGACTAATGGGCCAACAATCTTCAGTAGGTGGCTCACGCTGCTCAAAGCGAAGCTCCCATTGAGTATCCATCCTTTGTGCCCAAGGATTAGATTCAGAGGCTTCGGAAGTCTCCGTCATCTTCCGAGAACTCGACAGTTACCATATTGGAAGATAGAGTCACTCGATGGATGTGCCCTACACTGGTGTCTGAATCCCTTGAGATAGAATCAGAAGAGTTAGATCATTCTTCTTCATCGGATTCGGAGGCTTCTGGAGTCGGAATTGGTGAAGTATAACCTAATCCCCGCTTTGTTTTGCTGTAGTACTATTGTGATTTTCCTTTCGAAGCAGGAATACAAATAGGAGTTCGCCTTCCTTTGTCGCCATTGAGATCAGCTTTAAAATTATAGTCCATCTTTTGAATGATATCTTTTGATTGCTGACTATAACGATGTAGTTGATGTCTTCCGTTATCGTAATTTTCTTCTTCACCATCGGGCGTGATCTTCTGTTCCGTTTCTTTACTAAAAATTATAAGAAGTTCATCTTTCTTCCTGGAAGGAACTAAGAAGGAGTCTTGTATAGGCTTGAGCAATACTTTATTTTGGGAGGCTTCAACTGCTCCTATGGTGAGTGGTTCAAAGTTGTCTAACAGTTTTAAATAACATCGAGTATAATAAAGAACATCAGTATACTGTAAGGAGATGTTACTTTATTGATTTGTACATCATCATTTACAACATGATTCTTAGCCTTAAGAGAAGGCTTAGTAAGGTTGATAACCAGAGGAGGAGAAGGAGAAGAAGAAGGTAAAGGTTTGTTACGACGAAGGTCGATAACAAGAGGCTCATAAGAGGTGAGCTACCTTTGTTCCCTTTCTACAACAGGAGGCTGTTTGTTATGAGAGAAAAGTTGTATAGTCAACGTCTGAGAAAAAGAGTGACGAGTAGCACGTCTTTTGACGGGGATCATTAGAACATCTTTTGAGTATGTTTCTGATCTTTCTCACTATACATTGCCAATACAACTTTCATAAAATTCTCTTTGTACATCCGAGAGTCCATAAAATATGCTTCAATGCCCCTGAAAGGATTTAGGTCAGCTACTTCCTTTTGGACTTCTCCATTAACGTCCATATATTTGAAGCATTGATATAAAGTGGATGGTACAATGTTATGATCATGCAGAAAGGGTCTTCCCAGTAAAGCATTATAAGAGCCGTGATTATCGATCACGTAGAAAGTAACCTTTGTGCGAAGATTGCCTGTTTGAACTTTCAGGCGAATCTTTTCCAAAGGTTCACTTCTTCCAGAATTGAATCCCGAGATTGTCGTGATGGTTGTTGAAAGATTGTGTACAGGAATCTTCAATGCATCTAGTAGAGTCTTTGGCATGATGCTAAGTGCAGACCCAGGATCGATCAAAATGCGATCATCCTTCATGGTATCGACATATCCCGTGAAGTAGAGGGGTCGGTCATGACGATTATCTTTCAATAACATATCATCTTATATAAAGGTGATGCTTGGCATCAGCTCCATCACACTATGACAATGAAGGCATATTATATGCTATTCCTCTGGCTTCTTGAGAAATGCTAGACAAGTATCAACTTGCGTTAAAGCTTCACTTAATGTTTTTCGAGTTTCCTTCAAAAGACAGAGTAGCTCAAAAATTGCCAATCTTGCCGAGTTATTAGCCAGCTGAGCCAGTATATCAAAGTTATACGGCTTTTCGAGTCCCGAAGTTGGAGTCTTCTTCAATACTTTATGAAAACAGACATGCTATTTTCCTTTGTCATATGTTGTCGGTTTGGGAGGAGTTGGTTCCACTGGAGGCAATAAAGCCGATAGAACATTGACAGCAGGAAAAGATGATGCTGGAGGAGTCTCTGGAGCTGGAGCAGGGTTTTTCTGACCTTCTGAATAGTCTCTTAGGTAAGGTTTCCCGGACCTGGTACCAGTTAAGACTTCTTCTTCGGATACAGGTTCAAAGGATACCATATTGCAACTCTTTGCCTGGATCTTATTTCTGGAAGGTTTCTTTTGGCAAGATGGAGAGTGTCCAGTAACCCAAACCAACCCGAGATTGGTTGTGAGAAAGACATAGGAAAAGAGGTACAGGAGATCCCTTTCCATGGTTCAAACCAGAAGCCTTTTGTAGGTCATATCCCATTTTTGTCATTAGTTCACGAGACTGTGGACTATATAGATGGAAAGCTGGTTGGTATTTGGCATCGGACTTTGACAATGTTGTATCAGCAGGGAAAGAAGAAGAAGGATTATCTGCTGCTGAGACGAAGGTAGCAGGTAGAGGTGGAAGACAATGTTCACCAAATGAAATCATATGACATGATTTATTTTTAGTGGCCATCTTCGACTTGGTAGAAGAAGATGGTGCTTCGAAGTCCGCCACTAAATCTGGATGGATCCATATAATTTCCTCTTTATCAGTAGACAGAGGAACAAGACCACCAGTTCGTGCAGGTAGAAGATTAACTTGTAGAACCCTAGAGGGGGGGGTGAATAGGGAAATAAAATATAAACTACAACAATTGATGCAATAAAGACAATTGAAAGTAAAGAGTAGAAAGATCAAACGCAAACGCAAGGATGTATCCTGGTATCCTCTTTTGAGGCAATCCAGTCCCGGAACTCTCTCCGGCTTTAATCCACTATTATCCAAATAGTACACACGAGTTTGGATCCGAAGAACTTGCCAACTTCAACACGAGTTTGGATCCGAAGACTCGCCAACTTCTACACACGAGTTTTCTTACGAAGGCTCGCCAACTTCAAATAAAAGAGAATGAGAACTTGTTGATCTTCTAACACGTGAAGATCGAAATGTACAACTCTTTAATACTCTAGCACTTTGGGAGAGGATGACAATGAAAAGCTTTGAAGTGTATTAATGGTGGAGCTCTTGGTTGTTGGAAAATTTATGGAAGAGTTAGTTAGTGAGCTCAAGAGAGAGAGAGCTTCCTTTTATAAGAAAACCAAGAGTAGGTGACATTTAATGCTCTGAAATGCAGGCAGACCGGCATGCCGTCGGTATGCCGCGGCATACCGCCGGTATGCCGCGACATACCGCCGGTATGCCGGCCAAATAGTAACGGTCATAATTATGACCGTTCAAGAGCATTAAATGCGGCCATTATTGCGTGTCAGACCAAATCGAAAACTAAGTATTCGAAATTCGGTATACCGCCGGTATGCCGGAGCATACCGTCGGTATGCCGATATAATGTCACAGAAAGTTTAGAGCTGCTAGAAACGGCATGCCGCCGGTATGCCACAGCATACCGTCGGTATGCCGACAGTTGATTACAGCAACTTTTGTGTTGCTAAAAACGGCATGCCGCCGGTATGCCGCAGCATGTCGTCGGTATGTCGACATTTCGAGACAGCAACTTTCTAGAGTCCAAAAACGGTATACCGCCGGTATGTCGAAGCATACCGTCGGTATGCCGCTTTTTGTCACAGAACCTTTTCTGGACACGAAAACGGTATACCGCCGGTAACTGCTACAGTCTTCAAAGAATGACATATTTTTTGATTTGTGCTTTTAGTTATCATCCATCCTTTAGTGTTTACAGATATACCTAGACCAGTACAGACACGAAGACTCTAAGCAGGGAACGCCGGTAACTGCTACAGTCTTCAAAGAAGAAGGAGGAAGCTCTTGAAGTGAAGAACTCCATGTAGTACATCTTCTGAGAATATTTGAATCTGAAGAACAGAAGACTAAACTACGAAGATGCTGTTAATTACTCAAAATAAAATGTGCCAACAAACTCCCCCATTTTGATAATTGACAAAATAGAGAGAGATAGCATCTTCAGGGAGTAGCTCCTCCCCCGTAAGTAGACAGCTCCCCCTCAATACGATTTCTCCCCCTTTGTCACTTAGTCAAAGATGGGGATAATCAAGAGAAAAGACATGAGTATATAAAGAAAAAAGCATGCATGAATATATTAAAGAGAAAGTGAATACATGCTGGACCCATACATTTCATAGTAAGAAGATAAAAGACTCTCCACAACGAGAGCCAGACACAAAAGACAACCATAGATAATGTCCCCGAAGGACAGCAAAGAACTAAAACAACCATAAACCGGTCCCCGAAGGACCACTAAAGACAACAAACAGAAAATACACATAAAAACTAGAACCACTCAAGAACCGAAACCACCATCAAAAGGAAGACCATCCCTAATCCTTAGCCGGATCATCATCATCATCACCCTGAGCCTGCTGGAAGGCGCCAAAAGGATCAATGCTGTCAGGGTACATAAACCCATAGGCATTGGGGTCAGAGAAGCGCGGGCCCGTGTACATGGAATCCTGAAGATTAAGATCCAGAAAAGCATCACGGTCTTCAAGAGTGCGCTGAATGAAGTACCCCTGATCGTGGAAACGAGTCTGGATCAGGGCGCCAAGTCCACGAGTGTGGGCCCGCATCTGCTCCTCCGCCTGGGCCATCCGCATATCAAAATGCTGCTGAGTGAGCGGCATATAACGGCCCGAAGGAGGAGGGGTAGATGTGGGAGCAGCAGGCGTGGATGCCGGTTGCTCTTGGAAAGATGAGGCACGGGAAGTAGAGGCGCCAGCAAGGGTACGGGAGATAGCAAGATATGAGGGGACGCCATCCGTGGTGCAGAGAGACAGGTCAACATGCTTGGCCCCCATAAGCAGAGTAAGGAAAGAGCCATAGTAGAGATTCTGCTTCCCTGAAGGCATGGTACGCCAGAATTGCAGAAGAAGAGTCTTTGGAAAGGAGAATCGCTTCCGGGCATAGAGATGGTACATGCAGACGAGGGCATCACCAGTAATTGTGTCATAGTTCCCGCCCTTCGGAAAGAGAGTGTGGCACACGATCCGATAGAGCTCGTAATAAAACAGCTCCATCTGGGCAGAGAGGGCCGGGATGGCAGGAGGGTTGGGACCCTTGCAGATGATTCGGCAAAATTCGTCGAAAGGGGACGCCGCCGAGGAGTTGAGAGCACCCAAAAGAGGTAACGCATCCCCTTTGTTTGGGATGCCTAAGATGGCCCCCACTTCCCGAGATGTGCGACGGAAGTAGCGGTCATTGACCATAGATTGGATGGCGGAAGGGTCGTCGTCATCCTCTCTCATGTTGCAATAGAAAAGGCGGACAGCAGCAGGGTAGACAGGGATTTGGCGCCTTAGAAGAGAGGAGAGACCGGCATCGTCAAACAAAGGGACGTGACCGGGGAAGAGGTTCCAGTTGATCGCCCATCCTTTGAATACGTTGTGATTGGCGAAGTGCTGGAACCAAAGCTCGGCGGCCAGAGAGTTGGAGAAGACGCGTTGGTCATAGCCGGTAGGTAGCGCCACCGGGACGAAGGGGTTGAACCCGGAGGAATAGGAGGATCGGGGGCGCTTAGGGTTGGCCATGGAGAGGGATTGGTGCTATGGTATGGAGGAAGAAGGAGTAGAGAGGAGAGGGGGGAAGGAGGGTTTTTAAAGAGAGGAGGAAGATGAAGAGATGATTTTGAAAATAGGTAGGAACGGTTGTAGAGGAAGTTTGAAAGAGAAGGAGTTGAAAAGGTGGAGAGAAGTTATGATGGTGGAGTAAAAAGAGGAGAGAAAAAAAATGGGGGAAGTGATGGGTAGTTAATGTGAAGAGATAGAGGATAGTAAATGAGAAGGGAGGTGATGGGATGGGAGTTGAAGATTGATGGGATGGATGAGAGAGAATAGAAGAGGGTAAAAAGGAATAAAGGAAGGAGTGAAAGAATGTGGGCCGAATCCAGAAATGAAAGCCTGTCCGCCGCTGCCCGGCATACCGGCGGTATGCCGACGTGTACCGACGGTATGCCGTCTTTCGAAACAGAACCTAATTCTGCTTTGAAAAACGGCATACCGTCGGTATACCGTAGTATACCGTCGGTGTGCCGGTCGACTGGGACTAAGGATCAAAAGATAAAATGCCTAGTTCACGGCAAAGGAAAGAGAAGCGATCTTCCGGGAGAGGCTTAGTGAAAATATCGGCTAATTGATAGGTAGTATCAATAAATTCAAGATGGATATCTCCTTTTTGCTGATGGTCACGAAGAAAATGGTGTCTAATTTCAATGTGCTTCGTGCGTGAGTGACAAATCAGGTTTTTCGTGAGATTGATAGAGCTAGTGTTATCACATTTAATAGGGGTGCAAGAATGAGAAATGCCATAATCTAAAAGTGTTTGTGACATCCAAAGAATTTGTGCACAACAACAACCAGCCGCAATATACTCTGCCTCAGTGGTGGAAAGAGCAACAGAATTTTGCTTCTTACTAAACCACGATACCAAGGACTTCCCGAGGAATTGACATGTGCCACTAGTGCTTTTTCGGTCAATCTTACATCCGGCAAAATCCGCATCCGAAAAGCCGTGAAGCTCAAAGGATGAGGATTTCGGATACCAAAGACCCATGTTAATGGTGCCTTTGAGATAACGAAAAATGTGCTTAACGGCACTCAAATGTGATTCCTTTGGATTGGCTTGATATCGTGCACACAAGCAAACACTAAACATGATATCCGGACGGCTAGCCGTTAAATAAAATAAGCTACCGATCATACCTCTATACTTACGAATGTCGACCGATGTGCCATCTTCATCATTGTCAAGCTTGGTCGTTGTAGCCATAGGGGTCCTCATTGATTTGGATGAGTCAAGGTCGAAATGCTTGAGGAGGTCCTTTGTATATTTTGCTTGATTGATGAAGGTTCCTTTAGGCCCTTGTTTGATTTGTAACCCCAAGAAGAAGGAGAGTTCACCCATCATACTCATTTCAAACTCTTCCTGCATAACTTTGGCAAATTCTACACAAAGTGTGTTGTTAGTAGAACCAAAAATAATATCATCAACATAAATTTGAACCAATAAGAGAGTTCCATCATGTGATTTAATAAAAAGTGTGGTGTCAACTTTTCCCTTTGAAAAATTGTGAGAGACAAGAAAAGAGCTAAGACGCTCATACCAAGCACGTAGAGCTTGTTTGAGGCCATAAAGGGCTTTATGGAGTTTGAAAACGTGGTTAGGAAATTGAAAATCTTCAAAACTGGGAGGTTGTTTAACATAAACTTCCTCCTTAATAATACCATTAAGAAAAGCACTCTTAACATCCATTTGAAATAGCTTAAAGTCATTAAAACAAGCAAAGGCACAAAGCATACGAATGGATTCAAGACGTGCAACCGGAGCATAGGTTTCGTCGTAGTCAATGCCTTCCTCTTGGTTATAGCCTTGAGCAACCAATCGGGCTTTGTTACGAGTCACTAACCCATCTTCATTTAGCTTGTTGTGAAACACCCATTTAGTTCCAATAATGGGATGATTGCTAGGTTTTGGGACAAGTTCCCAAACCTTGCTTTGCTCAAATTGATTGAGCTCCTCTTGCATAGCTATCATCCAAAATTCATCAAGGAAAGCATCATGAACATTTTTAGGCTCTATTTGAGAGATAAAAGCCACATTGGCACAAAGATCACGAGTGGCGGATCTTGTACTAACACTTGAGGAAGGATCCCCAATGATAAGCTCCATAGGATGATTGGTGACAAATCTCCATTCTCTTGGGAGATCCTTTGGAGGAGGCTCGAGAGGAGGAGACTCTTTTGATGGGGTCACAACTTTATTGTTAGATGAAGAAGGACGATCCTCAATAGAGGAGTTCTCCAACCCAAATAAGATGTCATCAATATCCTCGGAGGAGGAGAATGTAGAAGAGTTGAGTTCGTTAAAAGAGACATTGATTGACTCTTCGACAACAAGACTTCTTTTATTAAAAACACGAAAACCTTTGCTATGAGTAGAGTATCCAAGGAATATCCCTTCATAGGCTTTTTCTTCAAACTTGCCTAGGTTATCCTTGGTATTCAAAATAAAATAATTGCAACCAAAAACCTTGAAATATTCAATGGAAGGAATTTTGTTAAACCAAAGCTCATAAGGAGTCTTCTTAGTAATAGGTCTAATTAAGACTCTATTAATAACATGACACGCCGTATTAACGCCTTCCGTCCAAAAATATTGGGGGAGCTTATATTGGTTTAACATGACCCGGGCCATATCGCCAAGGGTTCTATTCTTTCTCTCCACAACACCATTTTATTGAGGAGTACGGGGACAAGCAAAATCATGTCCAAAGCCATTCTTTTCACAAAATCTTTTGAAATCAATATTATCAAATTCACCTCCATGATCACTCCTAATTTTGTTAATAGAAAAAACCTTTCTCATTTTGAACACGTTTACAAAAAGCAACAAATTCACGAAAGGTATCACTTTTGCAAGTAAGAAAAATAACCCAAGTAAATCTCGAAAAATCATCAACTAAAACAAAAGCATAAAGTTTGCCACCAAGGCTAGCTACTCTACTAGGCCCAAAGAGATCCATATGAATAAGTTGGAGGGGTCTAGTGGTACTCACAGAGTTGATGGATTTGAAGGATGACTTGGTCAACTTACTTTTCTCGCATTCTTCACATACCATATCCTTTTTGAAAGGGATGCTAGGAAGTCCTCGTACAAGCTTCTTGGAGGCGAGGCGAGAGATGGTATCCATGTTGGCGTGTCCAAGCCTCATGTGCCAAAGCCAACTCTCATCGTTCTTTGCAACTAGGCACCTGTCATTGTTAGTACCTTCAACAAGATAAAGAACATAAATATTGTTTTCTCTAATGCCTTCATACACAATAGTTCCATTGGAGCTATCGGTAATGTGGCATTTGTGTTTAACAAACTTGATATCATAACCATTATCGGTAAGATGGCTAATACTTAAGAGATTATGCTTGAGATTAGTAACAAGACATACATTATTAATACAAGGATAAGGAGGAGAACCGATATTACCATTTCCAATAATATAACCTTTAAGATTGTTACCGAAGGAGACGTGTCCTTCTTTCTTCATCGATAGCGTTGTAAAAAGTGAAGCATCACCGGTCATGTGCCGTGAACAACCGCTATCGAGAATCCATTTGCTTCTAGCATGAGAAGGATTCGTCACCTACAACATAAGTTGAAGATGAACATTTTGGTACCCATGATCTTATGGGTCCATGAGTGTTAGTCTTAGGAACCCACTTAAGAACTCTCATGTCAACTTGTTTTCTTGTATAACAAAAGTTAGAAGTGTGACCCACCAAACCACAATAATTGCGCATCAAGGAAGATTTAAAAGAAGAAGTGTGAGTGTTGTGCATGTGTGAGTTTCTAGTGTGAGAAGTTCTACCATGAGTGTTATGATGATAGTAAAAAGCATGATGAGAGGTGTTCTTCTTGACAAAGGGTCCTTTTCTTGTGTTAGAAAAGGAGTTGTGTGTAGTGTTCATGTAATGATTATGCCTAGCATTGTGATGAGTGTGAGAGTGTCTTGGAGCATGCATGTGAGTGGTATTCTTATTACCTAAATTCTTACTTCGTGTAAGAAGATCATTATACTTAATAGAGGTGGAATATTCTCTTCTATTAGCATCTTGACATTTGCGCATGGCAAATTCATAAGAGCTTCTCATGGATTGAATCTCATCATCCTTTTTCTTGATGGTGTCAAGAGATTCTTGAAATTTGAGTCGCAAAGACTCTATTTCATCCGTGTCGGAAATAGGAGATTTTCCCTTCACATCAATGAAGATGCTTGAGAGCCTCTCTACTTCAAGTTGAAGAGCCTCAACCTCCTTGAGAGATTTTTTGTATTTATTCCGAACACCTTTGTGTTCTTCATGTAACTCAAGAATGGCTTTCTCCAAATCATCATAGGTAAGAGTGTTTAAAGAAAAATCATCAAGTACCTCATCGGTTGCCATGAGACAGACGTTGGCATTGTGTTTGTACTCCTTGTCGTTGTCGAAGTCGCTCGCGTCGCTTTCACACCAAATGCTAGTGTTGGCGAACTTTCTGGAGGATGAGCTTCCCTTGCTAGGTTTCTCGTACTTGCTTGAGTCTTTTTGTATCATCGGACAATCCCTCTTGATGTGTCCGGGTCTTCTGCATTGATAGCATGCCGGGTCTTCTTCATTGTCCCGTCTAGAGCGGTTGGCCTTGTTGAACTTTAAGAACTTCCGGAAGTGCTTAGCTGTGAGAGCTATTTCTTCATCGTCATCCGACTCATTGTCGTCGGAGCTATCCTTGGAGTAGGACCTTGAAGCTTTGAGAGCGAGAGTCTTCCCTTTTTCTTTGGTCTTCTCCTTCTCCTTCTCTTGAATGGAGGATTCCTCTTGATCCTTCATGTCGAGCTCGTGAGTCATTAGCTTACCCATGAGGGTCTCTAGGTTCATGACGGTTAGATCGTTCCCCTTAATGATTGCGGTAGCTTTAGGACTCCAAGCTTTCGTCAATCCTCTAAGAATTTTCCTTATCTTTTCATGAGCGGGATATTCCTTTCTAAGAGAAGAGAGAGGGTTAATAATGTCACCAAAACGAGTAAACATGCTAGCAATAGATTCATCATGCTTCATTTTAAAAGACTCATATTCTTGCGTGAGTCTACTGATCTTAGATTCCTTCACTTGTGAAGATCCCTCGTGTGTGACTTCAAGTAACTTCCAAATCTCATTGGAAGTCTTGCAAGTAGAGATCCAGTTGAATTCACTACTGTCGAGGGCACAGTAAAGAGCATTCATTGCCTTGGCATCTCGACAAGCAAGCTTCTTAATGTTTTCGGCAAGTATTTTCCGAAGGGTGTCAGAAGCAATATCCTCAATAGCTCTGGAAGGAGTAGGAAGGCCATTTATCACGCAATCCCATAAATCAAAATCTATGGACTTGAGATAAATGCCCATCCTAATCTTCCAGTAGTTATAGTTGGTACCATCAAATAGGGGAGGCCTATTTGTGGAGTGTCCCTCATTGTGAAACGTGTTGATGCTAGGGTTAGAGGCCATAGATCACTCAAGGGTGTAAATCCAAATCAAGAGAACGAGGCTCTGATACCAATTGTAGAACCCTAGAGGGGGGATGAATAGGGAAATAAAATATAAACTACAACAATTGATACAATAAAGACAATTGAAAGTAAAGAGTAGAAAGATCAAACGCAAATGCAAGGATGTATCCTGGTATCCTCTTTTGAGGCAATCCAGTCCCGGAACTCTCTCCGGCTTTAATCTACTATTATCCAAATAGTACACACGAGTTTGGATCCGAAGAACTTGCCAACTTCAACACGAGTTTGGATCCGAAGACTCGCCAACTTCTACACACGAGTTTTCTTACGAAGGCTCGCCAACTTCAAACAAAAGAGAATGAGAACTTGTTGATCTTCTAACACGTGAAGATCGAAATGTACAACTCTTTAATACTCTAGCACTTTGGAAGAGGATGACAATGAAAAGCTTTGAAGAGTATTAATGGTGGAGCTCTTGGTTGTTGGAAAATTTATGGAAGAGTTAGTTAGTGAGCTCAAGAGAGAGAGAGCTTCCTTTTATAAGAAAACCAAGAGTAGGTGGCATTTAATGCTCTGAAATGCAGGCAGACCGGCATGCCGTCGGTATGCCGCGGCATACCGCCGGTATGCCGGCCAAATAGTAACGGTCATAATTATGACCGTTCAAGAGCATTAAATGCGGCCATTAATGCGTGTCAGACCAAATCGAAAACTAAGTATTCGAAATTCGGTATACCGCCGGTATGCCGATAGAATGTCACAGAAAGTTTAGAGCTGCTAGAAACGGCATGCCGCCGGTATGCCGCAGCATACCGTCGGTATGCCGATAGTTGATCACAACAACTTTTGTGTTGCTAAAAACGGCATGCCGCCGGTATGCCGCAGCATGCCGTCGGTATGCTGACATTTCGAGACAGCAACTTTCTAGAGTCCAAAAATGGTATACCGCTGGTATACCGAAGCATACCGTCGGTATGCCGCTTTTTGTCACAAAACCTTTTCTGGACACGAAAATGGTATACCGCCGGTATGCCGAAGCATACCGCCGGTATGCCGCTCTGAATGACATGTTTTTCGATTTGTGCTTTTAGTTATCATCCATCCTTTAGTGTTTACAGATATACCTAGACCAGTACAGACACGAAGACTCTAAGCAGGGAACGCCGGTAACTGCTACAGTCTTCAAGGAAGAAGGAGGAAGCTCTTGAAGTGAAGAACTCCATGTAGTACATCTTCTGAGAATATTTGAATCTGAAGAACAGAAGACTAAACTACGAAGATGCTGTTAATTACTCAAAATAAAATGTGCCAACATAACTATCTCGAGAGTAGTTCTTGGGAGGGGGATGACACCTTCCAACACAAGTTGAGCTAGAAAATCTTCAAACTGTAAATAGATGACATTAGCCGTTACAGTTTTCTCGTCTTGGTGGAGAGTGATTGTACCGGAATTGACCATCTCCTGAATTTTACCCTTGAGCACATAGCATGCTCGAGTGGGATGTCCAATAAACCTGTGGGAAACACAATATTTAGTATGGCCAGTCTTACCAACCTCTTCTGGCCGTTTTGGTTCTAGCAGTTGAAGTTTATTACTCTTGATGAGACAATCAAAGATACTCATGATATTATCTTTATCAAAAGAATATTCTTCTTTATGACGTGGTGCCCTTTGTGGTGGTACTGTTGGGGGTAGATGTTAGCTGATTTACATTAATAGCTAGGGCTTCTTTGCCTTTGAGATTAATGGCCAAAGTCTCCTTGCTCATGCGATTGTTCTGACGGTCACTATTATTTGGTGTAGCATGTTCATCTTTGTCAAGATTAGGAATTTGAATACCTAATTGCTTGAACTTGTCAGCGTTCTCTTCTGCTGCTTTGGCGTTCACTATGAAGGAAGGCCAATCCTGAAATTATGTTGATCCAGTCCATGCTGATTATAGACAACATATTTGATTTGCAAGTGTCTATAGTCAAAGCATCTGGGGTTCCAAGAGGCATTGTGAGTGCTTCACGGTAAAATCGTTCAATAAAACGTTCAGTAGTTTCATTATATCGTTATTTGATTTTGATGAGAGCAGACATAGTCATGTCGTTGGTTCCCTTATAAAATTGTTCCAAGAACATTTGTTTGAAGCTAGCGAAGGAGGTTATACAACCATCTGGTAAACTATGATACCAGTCATATGCTGTACCAGCTAAACAGCCGATAAATACTCTAGTAAGAAGAACATTATTTGGTTGAAGTTGATCAGTCATTACTTCAAAATGATTGAGATATTGACTTGGAGACGTGCTGCCATCAAACAATATAATAGTAGGGGGTTTATATTTAGGATGAAAATGGACCTCTTTCCATTCTATGGGATAGGGTTGTTTGATCCTAAGCTTCTGCAGGCCATCCTTCTGTTTGAAAGCTTCAAATTGAGTACGTAAAAGTTTTACGGCCTTATTGGTATCTCTTTTTGATTGTGGAGGAGTGGATTAATTTGATAGGTTAGGTGGGGGTACTGCATGATAGGTACCACCCCCTGCACCAGATTGACTTGGAATAGCCTGTGTAAGAATGAAAGCGGTGTGAGGAGACTGTACCCCCAGATCAATATTGATGGGAGCTGATGTTGTTACAGGTTCCTGAGTCAGAATCAGATTCGTGACCGGTAGAACTGTATGTTGTGCCATGATCACAGCATGCATGCCTGTCATCATCTCAGCCATGTTCTTCAAATTAGACTCCAAAGCAGCGATTCTATGCTCTTGACTACTAAAACTGGATGTATTTTGAACTTCTGTGATGGCATAACTAGTCACTTCTCTAGCCTTTGAAGACGAGCTAGTGGAGAGGATGGTCCTTTCAGAACTTTCACTGTCAGCATCAAAGTCATATAAGGAACCACCCCCAGAATAAGTGATAGGGATGTCCTTTTGACTGATGGACTCTTAGTTAGAATCAAGAAGATTCCTTTGACTGATTATTTTTCGGCTTCTTGATCTAGTATATTGGTATACTCCTTCACCGTATTCATGGATCCAATCTAAGTACTGTTGACTGGGATTGCGGGATGCATTACGTCTTGGACATTTTCAACCCCCAGTGCTTCGAGATGCCATGTTGACAGGAGCATAGAGTAATTTATCTTCGTCCACTAGGATTGGTTTAGGAGTCTGAAAATAATTCAAACGGTCAAAGACGGACCGCTTGGCTGACTGACAGCAGCATTTGATGACAACTTTATGGTAGTGATTGTAATGATTTCCTTGTTGTTGGTCCACCGTTAGACGGGATGGATTTGGAACCTGCCACTTATGTATTAAGAGTTCATGGAGGCCACTAACAGGACGAGAAGATGTTGCAAAAATGTAGTCCTTGACGATATTTGGGACATGGTTCCTGTTCTTGAGGTATCCCGGACCTTGAGTGTACAAGGACGTGCTAAGCTGGTTAGCATAAGTCATAGGATCTTTCACCTCAGAATTCTTCCTCTGGAGCAAGTTAGCAACTGGTGCAGGTTGCGCTTGATACATCTTATGATTTTTTGAGGTTGACCCTAATTGGCTTCAGTTGATATAGGTGCGCAAGTCTGATAGGGGAGCTACTTGTGCATCTACTTGAGATACTAGCAGTTTGCCTTGTCGGGATCTTGAAATACATAGGGTTGGTAGATCCTGCCCTGACCTCTTTGGAGTAGGCATAATACCCTTTTACATGGAAAGTTTATTCTGAATAGTACCCATCTTTCCGACAAAGATTTGGTTGTCTCTGTTAAGGAGAATATAATTCCTATCTGAATTAGTAGTACTTTCCACCTAGTCAACGACTCGAGCAGAATGAGGAAAAGCTAAAGAGTATTTTCTTTGATTTAGTGATTTCTTACTAAACTTCTGGTTTGGTGGCAAAGAGGGAGCCCCTAAATAGTATTGCTCTTTATGTTGCACTAGCGCAGAAGTATGAGTTGTGCCGGAGCAAAAACATGTGCATGTTGTGCCGGAGCAGGAACATGCGCAAGTTATGTCGGAGTAGGAACATACGCAGGTTGTTCCAGGAAGGAAAAGGCCAAATGGCACTTTTCTTTGTTTTGTCCAGCAGTGTGTCGAGACGAAGTCTTCTTCAATTTCAGAGTCGGAGAAGTAGAGGGATTAGCCAAAAGACTGTTTCCTTAGGTTGCGCCAAAGCAGCGATGGGTGCAAGTTATGCAGAAGCAAGAACAGGTGCAGGATGCGCCAGGGAAGTAAAGGCCAAAGGGCACTTTCCCTTGTTTTGGACAGCAGTGTGTCGAAACAAAGTCTCATTCGATTTCAGAATCGGAGAAGTAGAGGGATTAGCCAAAAGACTGTTTTCCTTAGATTGTGCCAAGGCAGTGATGGACGCACGTTGTGCAGAAGCAGGGGATTATGCTGTCGAGGACTTAGGAGTCCAAACAGAGCGCATCTTGCTCTTAACATAGGCAACAGTGCGCTTGGCACCCCCAGTATTGATCATGGCCTCGTAGGCTGTCTGGTCAACTTGAACGACCAGGGTCTTCTGCGTCTTACGAATTGACGCGGTATCACATTGAGTTGTCACTTTCTCGTCGGAGGAGAAAGTTATCCCCAGCAGAGTCCTCATTTTGTTTACAAGAACAAAAATTCTTTCGTTAAAAACTTAGAAAAGAGTACAAGAGTATAATTGATTTCTGGAGAAGTATAACTATAGAAATTTGATCAAAAGACGATCATTTTATCCCTTGGATGATGTGATATCGAAGACACGAGCCTCTGAAGGATGCAACATCACTTTAGCAGGAGATTATGATCACTCTTAATGCCTTGGGATTGATTTGAAACTCTATTTATAGAGTTCTTAAAATAACTGTTTAGCAGTTATTCTAGGTTGTGCGCACTTCAGGTTGCGTGTCTCATGTTCACTTGCGCGAACGGTTGCACTAACTGCTGTAGACGTGTGACATCGTTTGATTAAGATGCGTGTGGTCGTGGGCAGTATAATGGGCACATTCTGTGAAGTTAGTGGCTTGTGCGCTACGTCACTCTGTTCTGAATACTGTTTTATTATCCTGTACGAGCTTCATCAGGTTGCACGTGGGCGCAATTTAGCGACTTGCGCGAGTGGTTGCACCAACTGCTATGGACGCGTGGCACCGTTTGATTGAGACGTGCATGGTCGTGGGCAGTATCGTGAGCACGCTCTGCGAAGTTAGTGGCTTGCGCACCATGTCACCCTACTTTGAAAATAAGAGTTGATCAAGTGGCGCAACTAGTCAGGCTGCGCATGGGCGCAACTCAACAACTGGCATATTTGACTATGTCTTATGTACTGTACTGATTAATTCTTGCGTCACACAATGACTTGCTTGAACCAGCTGTCAACATTAATTACATGCTAACAAAATCTTCTCGAGCCCAGCGTTGCACGGGATTCGAATGGATTTTCTTTAATCTCCGTGCTGTCAGTTGTCAGGTAATGATGATACCGTTACAGCTTCTCGAAGAAGTGCACCACGTAGCGCTCGCGCAACCTGACTCCAGCACAACCAGATGTTGGCACAACCTGATGCTGCACAACTTGATAGTTTGGCACAATGTAATGATTTGGTGCCATCTGATGATCAAACACTTTAATGGGTGGCACAGCTTAATTTTTAGCCTCTACAATCTCGTTAGGAAATAAATCAGGGAATTCTGCCACGACTTTGGCTTGATTCGAGTCTACGCCCTTCAACCGGGTGTCCCGAACAGAAGCGAGGTACCCTTCACACTCTGAATATAGCATGTGTTTAGCTGTGACTGCCGATATCACCATTGCTTCCTTGGGCGTCGAGCCGCACGAGTAAGAGAACTTTTTTTCTCCGGGCATACGAAACACAACTCTCTTCTCCGCACAATTGATCGTCGCATGACAGGCGCTGAGCCAGCCCATTCCCATGATGATGTCGTACTCTTTAATGTCGAGTACAATTTTATCCAGGGATAAAGTCTTGCCTCCAATTTTTATGTAGCCATCCAAGCAAATCAAAGTTGTAGGCATATCTACTCCCGAAGGAGTGCTAACACAAAGCCGTCTTTAGCAGAGTCATACAAAAGTTGTTTTCTATTACAAAATCAGACGATATAAAGCAATGAGTAGCACCAAAATCGAATAGCACCCGGACATGTATGCCTTTGTATAGTAACATACTAGTTATTACATTCTTTGTGGCCTGGGCCTCTACCTGAGTCAAGGCATAAACCCTTCCTTGCACACCATGTTGCTGATTCTATGCATTCCCAGTTGGAGCTGGTAAGGCTAGTGGCGCTTGGCCACGAATCTGATTTTTAGGTTGGCCACAATTTTGATTATTATATTGTCCCTGATACTGATTATCATTCTGTGCACGAGGAGGATGTTGATTCCCTCCCTTAGCTTTGCATTCAAACGACTTATGATTTATACCCCCATATACGTGGCATCCAACCCGACAATCTTCACGACGATGTCCCCATCAGCTATATTTATTGCAGCACGACAACTGCTGAGGCACTCTGTTCTCACCTGTATTCGGACGCTTTGGTGCGTCATTTCTTCCCGCAGACCAAGGTCATTTCTGGTTGTTATTCCCTTGATGATTCTGAGTTATCGTGCGACCAACCGACTGATGGAATTTCTCTATCTTGCGAGCAGTTTCGTACGCCTCCCTGTAAGACGTACACTTCCGACTAAGAACATCATGCTGTAGGCCATCATTCAAGCCTTGCACAAATCTTTCCCACCTTGCATCATCATTCAGAATCATATACCCAGTGAATGTAACTCTCTTCAGAAATTCGGTTTCATAATCATCCACCGACATACTGTCCTGTTGGCATGCTACGAACTTCTTCTCTTTCTGCCGATGGACAGCTGGTGGAATGAATTTGGAAATGAAATCCTATTTGAGGGTCTCCCATGATATCTTCATATCCGGGCTATTTTTGCAAAGTTTCTATCTCTGCGAAGTCTACTATTCCTGGGCCTTGAGACGAAGTTGTACAACTTTACACTCCACCCTCTTACTGCCCTGTATATCCAACATTTGAAAGTAGCCCTCAAGTGTGTTCAATAAGCCCATCACTTCATCAGAAATGAGCAGACTTGGTTAATCTATCCACGATCACCCAAATCATACCATTTTCTTTCTAAGTTTTAGGTAAAACAACTATGAAATCCATACTGATATCATCCCACTTCTATTGCGGACTAGCAAGATTTTGTAGTTCTCTGCCTGGTCGTTGGTGTTCGGCCTTCACACGCTGACAAGCTAAGCATTGTAACACAAATAAAGCCACATCGTTCCTCTAACCATGCCACCAAAATGTCGTACGCAGATCCGTATACATTTTAGTGCTTCCTGGATGCAAGGAATACTTCGCGAGATGAGCCCCGGTCAGTATTTCCTTCCTGAGTTCCTTATCCTTAGGAATGCACAATCTTTTCTTGACACGAATAGTGTCATCTTCTATCGCAAAGTCGATCGCCTTTCTTGCTAGAATCAACTTGCATATCTTCTGCAGAAAAGGATCGTCCTTCTGAGCAGTCTTAATCCTTTCCTGAAGGCTCGGCTCAAGCTGCAATTGAGCTAACTGTATATTCTGTGTACGAAGTCTAAATTCGATGCCCATCTCTTCCAGATCTCGTAGTACTTCCTTAGATACTGACAGTGTTCCGATGAATTTTCGACTCAAAGAATCAGCTACCACGTTCCCTTTACTTGGCGTATTGGAAATCGTCAAGTCATAGTCCATGATCAATTCTAACCAATGCCGCTGCCTCAAATTCAATTCTTTTTGTGTGAATATGTACTTCAGGCTTTTGTGATCCATGAAGATCTTGTAAGATACACCATAGAGATAGTGTCGTCACAATTTTAATACGAATACAATTGTCGCCAGTTCTAAGTCATGAGTTGGGTAATTCTTCTCATGCTGCTTGAGCTATCTCGACGCATATGATATTGTCTTCCCACGTTGCATGGGAATACATCCTAAACCAAGTTCCGATGCGTCACTGTAGATTTGAAATCCTTCAGTGCCTTCTGGAAGTGTAAGAATTGGAGCAGTGACGAGTCGTTGCTTTAATTCTTGGAAACTACTCTCACAGGCATCGACCTACTTAAATATGACTCCCTTCTGAGTGAGGCGAGTCAGAGGTGAAGCGATTCTCGAAAAGTCTTTTCGAAATCAACAATAGTAACTGGCTAATCCAAGAAAACTCTATATCTTACTAGCTGATGCAGGCTGTTTCTAGTCTTCAACTGCCTCAATCTTCTTTGTGTTAACCACAACACCTTCTGCTGAGACAACGTGCCCTAGGAACGACACGTTGTTCATCCAAAATTCACATTTGCTCAGCTTTTTATATAGTTGATGGTCTTGAAGCGTATGAAATATCGTCCTCAGGACAACGAACTTATCTAAGAACAGTCAGAATACTCTGTTCATTAGATCTATAAAGGCTGCCGGAGCATTAGTCAAACCGAATGGCATGACCAAAAACTTATAGTGTTCGTATCTTATACGAAATGCTGACTTTGGGACGTCTTCGGGTCTGATCTTCAATTGATGGAATCCTGAACGAAGATCGATTCTAGAAAACACGGTCGCCCTTTGTAGCTGATCGAACAGATCATCTATCCTTGGCAAGGGGTACTTATCCCTGACAGTTGCCTTATTGAGCTCTCCGTAGTCGATGCACAGCCGTATCGTCCCGTCTTTCTTCTTTACAAACAATATCGGAGCTCTCCAAGGAGATATACTTGTGCGAATGTATCCACGGTCCAGTAACTCTTGTAGCTGCACCTTTAGTTCCTTTAATTCTAACGGAGCCATCCTATATGGAGCCTTCGATATTGGGCGAGTATCCGAAAATATATTAATTATGAATTCAATTTCTCCGTCTGGTGGCATTTCAGGTATCTTGTCAGGAAATACATCGGGGAGTTCTGCCACGACTTCGGCTTGATCCGAGTCTCTACCCTTCAATCGGGTGTCCCGAACAGAAGCAAGGTACCCTTCACACCCTGAATATAACACGTGCCTAGCTGTGACTGCTAATATCACCATTGCTCCCTTGGAGGTCGAGCCACACGAGTAAGAGAATTCTGTTTCTCCGGGTAGACAAAACACAACTCTCTTTTCTGTACAGTCGATCATCGCATGGCAGGCGCTGAGCCAGTCCATTCCCAAGATGATGTTGTACTCTTTGATGTCGAGTACAATTGCGTCCAGGGATAAAGTCTTGCCTCCAATTTTGATGTAGCCGTCCCTGCAAATCAAAGTTGCAGGCATAACTACTCCCGAAGGAGTGTTAACACACAGAGCTGTCTTTAGTAGAGTCATACAAAATTTATTTTCTATTACAAAATCAGACGATATAAAGCAATGAGTAGCACCAGAATCGAATATCACCCGGGCAGGTATGCCTTTGTATAGTAACATAACTGTTATTATGTTCTCTGCGGCCAGGGCCTCTGCCTGAGTCAAGGCATAAACCCTTCCTTGCACACCGTGTTGCTGATTCGGTGCATTCCCAGTTGGAGCTGGTAAGGCTAGTGACGCTTGGCCACAAATCTGATTGTTAGGTTGGCCATGATTTTGATTATTATATTGTCCCTGATACTGATTATCATTCTGTCCACGAGGAGGATGTTGATTCCCTCCCTTAGCTCTGCATTCAAATGACTTATGATTTATACCCCCATATACGTGGCATCCAACCCGATAAACTTCATGATGATGTCCCCAACGGTGATATTTATTACAACACGGCAACTGCAGAGCCCTCTGTTGTCACCTGTGTAACGCTCCAGTCCCAAAATACTTAGGACTAGGTACGTATCCATGCCAGCTGTATACATACGAAGTATACTCCAATATATGGAAACTCGTATGTATACATAAGCTGTAAAATACAGTAAACCAAGAGTAATCTAATCTCATCCACAAATGAAAAATAAAAGATATCATATAATCAACTGTAATTAGTCTTTGTACAATGCGTTGGGCGGAGACAAATCCACTACCAACAAGTAAGGAAATTTTTTTACATGGAAACGAAAATGATTTGGCGGGAGTAGCAAAGAAGACCCAAGACACGTCATCTCCGAATGAATGGAGAAGATCGCGACCTCGACTAGAACACCTGCAATATCACAGAAGCACACACACCTGGAGAGATAACCAGGTCCTCAGAGGGATGTAACAAGATACAGAAAGAACATGCCATATGAACTGAATATAAATGCACCATAAAATAAAGTTAAAGTAAGTGTCCAAATCATAACACGGCTCAATATCCCATCATCGAAATAGTAGGCTACCCTACAACCAAACAAGGACAAGGGGTAACTTACTATTTTGCGATGTAACATTTTTCCATGCCATGATTGGAACATGAAATTTGCTAAGGTCTCCTAACCTTTCTAGTAGGCAATTTAGAAGACATATCGATGTATGGACAGGTGAAGACTGACTCCCCCAGGACAAGATAATAACTCACAACACGCACACGTCAAGCACAAATACTATCAGCCGGCATAATTCGAGGCTAGCGGCCCACGTGACCCATCTGTCCACATAGCTCGAGGCTAGTGACCCTCGGGACTCGACTACCGTAGTATGAAGTTACTACAGTTGTTGGATTTGGGGTAGCCCATACATTTAACTATCTTCTTCCTCCCAAGGTCACTAACAGAAGGCAGTTCGCTAAGACTAGGTCCATATGCAAAAAAATAATAAGGAAAAATAACTGAAAGTAAAATAAAGTGAACTAAAAATAACAAGTAATGGATCCAACTAAGAACAGATAATAAATATGCAGTAAATAAATAAATAAAGGTGCATATAATTATAACAGTAAATAAGGCAAGGTATCTTGCCTGAGGTTATGTGCAAAAGAGAATAATCCAGTAGCTCGAACCGACAAATAAACAAAGCAAGAAAAGCCAAATCCCACAGATGACTCTGGATGATGCAACAAACATCACGAACGAGTTTGGAATAAAAGATATGCCTAGAAAATGCCTGTCCAAAAGTTAAATTCGGGAACAGGGGCGATTTCGTAATTTTAGGTTAAAACGATGTCCACCGTTGGACCCGTTTTGCACCGAAATGTGTGCCAATATCTACGGTCTCTAAAGTTGTCAAAATATATGTCTATAGATTTGTTTTGATGAGATGAACCCAACGGTATGTCTAATTTTGGATTCCGGTGGGCCGTGCACAAAATTGTCCTTTGAGTAGGATTGTGGGCCCGCTAAAATGGCGTCCCGATCAACCTTCTCAGAATTGAACCAAACTTGGCTCACAGGACCAGAAAAATATTTAGAGTCCAATGGCACAAGTTTCTTCACGATTTGATGAGTGTACACGAAGTTGTGACTTAATTTGCAAAGGGTTGATACGGGGGTATCTCGACGGATACACACTGATTTCGTCGCGCATATGTAACGAAATCGGGTTTCGTCAGTTCCCACACGTCGACAACATCCATACGTGCCTTTCGATGCGTATAATGCACGACTACCTCGCCCGATTTGCCGGGGCGCACGCCGTATCGAGTGTTTTTCTACTCTTTGAAATCAGAATTTACAATTTTTTATGAAACTTTAACAACGTGTAACTTTTTACATACTAAATGAAAAATGAATCCAGAAGGTGCGTTACAATCTCGATTACGTTGTTTTTGACTGCCTTTAATTAATTTCTACAAAATCTTAAAGTACAGAACGAAAAGTGGCCGACAAGTTGATGTTTCAAAACAGTTTTTAATATTCCAGAAAAGAGGTTTTTCTCCAACTTCCCCTCGATTTTTCGAGAAAGTTGGTTGGACATGTCAAAATCCACCTGGGAGATCTCGAAGAGGGTCATGTGGGCTTTCTACACGAATTTACGGATCTAAAAACAGACTAGAACCGAGAGAGAAATAAAACGGAGAAGTTGGGTACCTTGTTTTTTTTTAAATTCTGTTGTTGTTGTTTCCGTTGCTGCTGTCGCGGGGTGCTGCTGTGCTCGTGGGGGAAAGGTTGGCCGAGGGTACAGAAGAGAGGAGGAGGAAGGTTGAGAAAGAGATTCGGATTAGAGTTTGAATGGGATTTGGAGTTTTTGGTTTTAAACTTGCATATATTTATATATATATATATATATATATATATATATATATATATATATATATATATATATATATATATATATATATATATATATGGAGGAGAGGGTTTAAAAATATATATATATATATATATATATATATATATATATATATATATATATATATATATAAATATGAAGGAGAGGGTTTAAAATATATATATATATATATATATATATATATATATTTTTTTTTAAATATATATATATATATACATATATATATATATATATATATATATATATATATATATATATATATATATGGAGGAGAGGGTTTAAAAATATATATATATATATATATATATATATATATATATATATATATATATATATATATATATATATTTAAACCCTATATATATATATATATATATATATATATATATATATATATATATATATATATATATATGGAGGAGAGGGTTTAAATATATATATATATATATATATATATATATATATATATATATATATATATATATATATATATATATATATATATGGAGGAGAGGGTTTAATATATATATATATATATATATATATATATATATATATATATATATATATATATATATATATATATATATATATATATGGAGGAGAGGGTTTCGGCCTAGGCAGCTGCTGCTACCTGTTATTTATATGGCGACAATGGGGTTTGCAAGCGGCTGCTTGCTGGCGGCTTATTCTTTGTAGGGTGGGGTGCACTTGATATTGCTGTTGCTTATTCTTGTGGTGGGGTGGTCGGTCCCACCCCATTGGGCCGACCACTCTATATATATATATATATATATATATATATATATATATATATATATATATATATATATATATATATGTACAATGTAAATCTCTATAAAATTTAAATAAAATTTACATCTTATCTACATATATATAATACATTAAATATATATCCAATTGACAATAAAAATTGACAACTAATAATAATATAAATAGTTATTGATTTTATTTCTCACAAAATACTTTGATAATAGTAAAATAATAATAAAAATCCAAATGGTGGTTTTGGGTGGACTTTACCACACTTCTTATTTGGGTCTAGAAAATTGTACCATTTTGTAAAACATTATTATAATAATAAAAATACAATTAATTGTACAAATAATTAAATATTTAGAAATTGTACATGAAATTCTAAAATAATTTAGAAAATATTTCTACGTACATAAAATATGTCCATATGGCCACCTTGGTCCCATCCCATGCCTACATGGGCTTAAATTTGGTTCGGGCCCAATTCGGGCTGAATTGGACAAACCTGGTCATCTAAAAATCAATGTATAAAATAATATTTAATTAAAATAATTTAAGTAAGTCCATTCACAACTTGGCCTAGTTTTCCTAGTTTGGACATCACCATGGCTAGGCATCCCCCAGCATGGCTAATACACTAGTCAAGGCACACTGCTACATCTTCCGTGCCAAAATTCATGGTAGTCTTGTGTTCAGAAACTCAAAAATGGCTAAGGTCATTTCTAATGAAATAAAAATCATAATTGCATAAATTAATTTTTTTTAAGTCTAATAAAATAATAAAATTAAAAAAATAGGGGGTTTTAAATCCTATCCAACTTACAAGAATTTCGTCCTCGAAATTTAGGATTAATAGGGTAGATAGGGTTGAGGGATAGGAAGAGTTCGTAATACCAAAATACAATTAAATTTTGGAGGAGGCGATAAAACGACGTTCAACACCACCATACAATAGAAAATTGTGGAGTCGATATATACAAAAATATATCATGGTTATGGAATTCAAATAAGGATTGCTAGTGTAGGTAACAAAAATTTGAATATCCAATTTTAGAGAACAATAAGGAATTGAGTAGACCAAAGAGAATAAATTAGACATTTAGGAAATGTGATCCCTTAAGGGAGAACTGGATACTAATCGTCTAGGTCGAGGGTTTGATTAAGTGAACGATTAGAATCATTCTCAAGTGCTTAAGAATAATTGGGAGGACACAATAACAATTCTAGGGTTGAAAAAATGAGGAGTAGTTAAAGGCGAGGATATAGCCACATGAGTCGGTCGGTGGCTATCTACATTTGTGTATAATTAACCGATTGGGCAACCAAAGTTGATACCTTGAGTCTATCTTAGCAAGTATAGTGCCTTGTCTTTCCAAAATAAGTAAAAGACAAGAACAACAAAGGTTTCAAAGACAGTGTTATATATTGAGTACGAATTACGGGGTTCATAGGCGGCAAAAATAATTCAAAAGAGAATTGCCAAGGCTGTCGCGGATGAGACTCTAAGGCAAGTTTACTATGTCTTCATCCACGTAGAATAATATGTGATAAGCGAACCAAAGTGTAATAGGTTGATCAGACCATCATGCACCGGTTCTGATTAGACAATATGTTAGTGGGTGCACCCAATAAAATATGTCATGATCAAGTTCGAAAAAGATAAGCTTGCAAAACCAAGGCTAAATTAGCAGCATCAGGTTATTTAAATAAAAGTAAGGAAGGTAATATCGAAGGAATTTAATTAGTCCAAGATCTTTTAAAATCAAGTCTTGCTCGAAGTGTGGGCCTACACGGTTGTCCTAGTATTTCTTCATTTATGGCTTGGTTGCCTATCAAGTTTAGGGTCCTCTGAATTTCTAGTCTGAGTAAACTTATCAACATGGGTTACAAGGACAAAAGCTTTGTTGGGCCGTGAGGTATTCTACCCAACTTACAAGAGTTAAGCTAGTAGTGTGATGGGACAACAGGTCAAGCAATCAAGATAAAGTATAAGTTAGGCATTTTAAGGAGACAAATAGAATACAATCACATATCGGGTCGAAAGAATTTAGTCAAGGTTGGATCTTTAATTCAAGTCCGAAAGTATCTTGGTATCACGGTAGAGGTTTTGGTTTAGACATTTCGACCAGAAAGTCATATTAAGAAATGGTGTAAAAGAAGACGTGTTTTGGTGGGACATGATATATCTACACGAAGGTAGGCTCGTCTAGGTCTTACATTTGAAATTTGTTGAGAGGAAAAGTTCAGTGTTGTACTCCAAATATACAAGTCACGGTAGGGGGCGCCAGAAGATCAAAAATAGAAAGTGGGAGTTCACGAGGTGATAATTAATGCACAAAAATAAAGAAGATCAAGTTAAAGCATGAAATAAAATTACTTAGAGAAAAATAATTTAGGAAAACAATTCCGGAGAGAAGATAGTCTCCTAGATGAATACAGTTAAGGAACCATTAAATCATTATTCAAATTGCAAATGCGTCAGAAGGTCGCAATTAAAAGATCTAGAATTGAAGGAAGGTCGAGTAAGTCAAAGTGGAAATACAGTCACATAGCTTGGTAGATGACTAACAACACTTTTGTATATACTACTATCATGGTCATGAGTGACATGACAATTAGTGTGGAGTACATCTATCTTATTAGAGCTATCTTGATGGCCTACCATTAAAATTTTAACTCAAGTTTCCTCTAAAGTTTAAAAAATAAACTTTCAAAAATAAACCACCAAAATTTGTATTCACTCCAAGCCATTCAAATTCATCATAAAAAAATTAAATAATTCTCAAAGCAAAAATTTTATCATGTTACTACTGACTTTTTTTTTTAAAATTTTACATTTTTAATTCAACTTTTAAACTCAAGAGTTCATAAATCATGAATCTATAAAATATCCATATTCAACCATAACTTTAAAACTCTACAAAAACTAATAGCTCCTCAGATAAAAATTTCTAGCACATACGAAGCAATCTCAAAATTTTAGCTCAATATTTTAATGCACTCATCAATTATAACTTCTATTCATACTAAGTCATTCTAACATAATCAAAACTTTTAAATGGTAACTTTATTTGATCAATCAAAACAACCTTATCACATCATTAATATATTTTTATTTTATTTCAAAAATTTGTGAACTTTCAAAAATAAACCACCAAAATTTGTATTCACTCCAAGCCATTCAAATTCATCGTAAAAAAATTTAAATAATTCTCAAAGCAAAACTTTTATCATGTTACTACTGATTTTTTTTTTAAAATTTTACATTTTCAATTCAACTTTTAAACTCAAGAGTTCATAAATCATGAATCTATAAAATATCCATATTCAACCATAACTTTAAAACTCTACAAAAACTAATAGCTCCTCAGATAAAAATTTCTAGCACATACAAAGCAATCTCAAAATTTTAGCTCAATATTTTAATGCACTCATCAATTATAACTTCTATTCATACTAAGTCATTTCAACATAATCAAAAATTTTAAATGGTAACTTTATTTGATCAATCAAAACAACCTTATCACATCATTAATATATTTTTATTTTATTTCAAAAATTTGTGATATTAGCAATCCAACATTAGACTAAATTTTTAAATAATCTTATCAGTCATAAAATCATTTTTTTTACGAAATTTGATATCCAAATTCACAATATTTTAAAAAAAAACAAAACATAAATAGATTTGTAAATCCTCAATCATATGACACAATTTAAAATAAAGAAAAATTTTCAAAAATTGTTTTCATAACTTTAAAATATTTTAAACCAACATTCACCATCATTACTCCTACTTAAAATTCAAAATTTACTAAATACGAAAATCGCAAGTTGTACAACTCAAATTTAAATAATTTCTACAACCACATTTGAAATCTAAGATCATTTTCAAACCCAATTTATAACTGTTCAAAGTGTATAACTATACCCCAATAAATCATAAACATCAAAACTCAAAAATCAAATAAATTTTATATTTGTTCAAAGACATATATCTACCACCCAAAAATTATAAATATCACAACTCGAAAAGCAAATCAATTTTATACTTGTTCAAGATATATAGCTATAACCTAATAAATCATAAATATCAAATCTCAAAAAGCGAATCAATTTCTTAAATCAAGGGTATCAAGATTCTAGCTATATTTTTTTTCTTCCTGCCGTATCAATCCTATGGTGTTTACTATTTAGAAATCTCAAGATTAAAACTTTCCTTGGTAATATCCTAATTTACAAATCACCAATCATTAAATCACACTTTTTTTAAAAAAGAAAAAGAAAAACCTATTTAACTCAAGTAGAGTCTTAAATGTATTCTAATTGCCAATATAATCATTCTAGCTATGTGTTTGACCTATGAGCATATACTAGTGTAGTCATCTTCCTAGTTGACACTCAGCACGAAAATAAGATTCAACGGTAGAAAGGAATCAAACAAGATGCAATTCAAGGAGGTCGATCGAGAGTTCAAAATTTGAAGCCAAGGGAAGAGGTCAAGCTGTATGGATGAGATTCCTAGATTCTAACCCTATGTTGCAGGCTCACATCGGTACAATTACGTAACCGAAGTGACAAACTTGACCTGCATGGGCCACCACAAAAATATGTAACGTCCCAGTCTAAAAATACTTAGGACTAGGTACGTATCCATGCCAGCTGCATACATACAAAGTATACTCCAATATATGGAAACTCGTATGTATACATAAGCTGTAACTGTCTTCTCCCTTCCAAGGTCACTAACAGAAGGTAGTTCGCTAAGACTAGGTCCATATGCAAAAAAAAAGAAGGAAAAATAACTGAAAGCAAAATAAAGTGAACTAAAAATAGCAAGTAATGGATCCAACTAAGAACAGATAATAAATATGCAGTAAATAAATAAATAAAGGTGCATATAATATAACAGTAAATAAGGTAAGGTATTTTGCCTGAGGTTATGTGCAAAAGAGAATAATCCAGTAGCTCGAACCGGCAAATAAACAAAGCAAGAAAAGCCAAATCTCGCATATGACTCCGGATGCTGCAACAAACATCATGAACGAGTTTGGAATAAAATATATGCCTAGGAAACGCCTGTCCAAAAGTTAAATTCGAGAACAGGGGCAATTTCATAATTTTGGGTTAAAACGATGTCCACCGTTGGACCTACTTTGTACCGAAATACGTGCCAATATTTACGATCTCTAAAGTTATCAAACTATATGTCTACAAATTTGTTTCGATGAGACGAACCCAATGGTATGTCTAATTTTGGATTCCGGTGGGCCGTGCAAAAAATCGCCCGTTGAGTGAGATTGTGGGCCCGCTAAAATGGTGTCCCGATCAACCTTCTCAGAATTGAACCAAACTTGGCTTACAGGACAAGAAAAATATTTTCAGTCCAATGGCACAAGTTTCGTCACGATTTGATGAGTGTACACGAAGTTGTTACTTAATTTGCAAAGGGTCGATACGGGGGTATATCGACGGATACGCACTGTTATCTTCGAATGCCTTTAATTAGTTTCTATAAAATCTTAAAGTACAGAACGAAAAGTGGCCGACAAGTTTGATGTTTCAAAACAGTTTTTAATATTTCAGAAAAGTGGTTTTTTCTCCAACTTTCCCTCGATTTTTCGAGCAAGTTGGATGGTCATGTTAAAATCCACCTGGGGTATCTCAAAGAGGGTCATGTGGGCTTGATACACGAATTTACGGATATAAAAACGGACTAGAATCGAGAGAAAAATAAAATAGAGAAGTTGGGTACCTTGTTTTTTTTTTAAATTCTGTTGTTGTTGTTTCCGTTGCCGCTGTCGTGGGGTGCTGCTGTGCTCACGGGGGAGAGGTTGGCCGAGGGTGTAGAAGAGAGGAGGAGGAAGGTGGAGGAAGAGATACGGATTAGAGTTTGAATGGGATTTGGAGTTTTTGGTTTTAAACTTGCATATATATATATATATATATATATATATATATATATATATATATATATATATATATATATATATATATATATATATGGCGGAGAGGGTTTCGGCCTAGCTAGCTGCTGCTACCTGTTATTTATATGGCGGCAATGGGGTTTGCAAGCGGCTACTTGCTGGCGGCTTATTCTTTGTAGGGTGGGGTGCACTTGATATTGCTGTTGCTTATTCTTGTGGTGGGGTGGTCGGTCCCACCCCATTGGGCCGACCACTCCTTGGTTGTTTTTTTTTTCTTTTTCTCTTATATATATATATATATTTTTTTTTTTCTCTTATATATATTTCTTATATATATATATATATATATATATATATATATATATATATATATATATATATATATATATATATACAATGTAAATCTCTATAAAATTTAAATAAAATTTACATCTTATCCACATATATATAATACAATAAATATATATCCAATTGACAATAAAAATTGACAACTAATAATAATATAAATAGTTATTAATTTTATTTCTCACAAAATACTTTGATAATAGTAAAATAATAATAAAAATCCAAATGGTGGTTTTGGGTGGACTTTACCACACTTCTTATTCGGGTCCAGTAAACTGTACCATTTTTGTAAAATATTATTATAATAATAAAAATATAATTAATTGTACAAATAATTAAATAATTAGAAATTGTACATAAAATTCTAAAATAATTTAGAAAATATTTCTACGTACATAAAATATGTCCATATGGCCACCTTGGTCCCATCCCATGCCTACATAGGCTTAAATTTGGTTCGGGCCCAGTTCGGGTTGAATTGGACAAACCTGGTCACCTAAAAATCAATGTATAAAATAATAGTTAATTAAAATAATTTAAATAAGTCCATTCACAACTTGGCCTAGTTTTCCTAGTTTGGACATCACCATGGCTAGACTTCCCCTGGCATGGCTAGTACATTAGTCAAGGCACACTGCTACATCTTTCGTGCCAAAATTCATGGTAGTCTTGTGTTCCAAAACTCAAAAATGGCTAAGGTCATTTCTAATGAAATAAAAATCATAATTGCATAAATTAATTTTTTTAAGTCTAATAAAATAAAAAAATAAAAAATAGGGGATTTTACAACCTGTATTCGAACGCTTTGGTGCGTCATTTCTTCATGCAGACCAAGGTCATTTCTGGTTGTTATTCCTTTGGTGATTCTGAGTTGTCGTGCGACCAATCGGCTGATGGAATTTCTCCATCTTGAGAGCAGTTTCGTACGCCTCCCTGTAAGACGTACACTTCTGACTGAGAACATCACGCTGTAGGCCATCATTCAAGCCTTGCACGAATCTTTTCCACCTTGCGTCATCATTCGAAACCATGTACCCAATGATTGCAACTCTCTTCAGAAATTCGGTTTCATAATCATCCACCGACATACTGCCCTGTTGGAGTGCTACGAACTTCTTCTCTTTCTACCAATAGGCAGTTGCTGGAATGAATTGGGAAATGAAATCCTGTTTGAAGGTCTCCCATGATATCTTCATATCCGGACTATTTTCGTAAAGTGCCTATCTCTGCGAAGTCCACCATTCCTAGGCCTTGAGATGAAGTTGTACAACGTTACACTCCACCCTCTTACTGTCCTGTATATCCAACATTCGAAAGTAGCCCTCAAGTGTGTTCAAGAAGCCCATCACTTCATCAGGCTCCGCCTTTCCATTAAACCCAGGCGGGTCACAGCTTTTAAATTTTGAGAACTTGAGCTCGTTCTCTTCCGTGTCCGCGTTTCAAGTTTCTCTGCCGGCATCACTGACTGTTGCAGGTTATGGATCAATGTGGACAATTAATTGATTTTGGTAGATGTTGAGGTTGTCCACTGGTTGGTTTTTTGTTCTTTGAGGCATCACTGACTGTTGCAGAATTGTAATATTCTTTCTTTATATGGTGGAAAGATGACGCCCAAATTAGTTTTCATTTTTGTAGCTTTTGCCAAGTCTGGTGAACTATGATTGACTGTTTTGCTTTTGCTTACTGCACAACTGTGTTTTTGTTTTGAATAAGGGAAATATTAGTAAAGCCGAGCCTAGAAATGTAAACCATCTTGTTATTTTTTATATTTACATATTGAGGAAGCTGTCCTTGCCACAAATACTTATTTACACAAAACATGGGTTGTGCTCAAATTGCTTTGCAAAGCTGCTGTATAGTGCTTTTGGAATTGTAAAGTGATTCTAGGTCAAGAACCACTGTATAAACAAGGATGAGCAGGGAGATCACTAAATTAAGATTGATGGAAAAAGTATACATACTTTATGAAGTTTCTAATTTGACGATAGCATGAAGTAACATTGTTATCAGTTCAAGAACATGTTTTTGGTCCTGAATACTTCAAAAAAATTCCTTGTTTTCATTATTTTTGTCATTGATACTTCATGAGCACTCAAAATTTGTCAAGAAATATCAACTTAAATGGTGCATCCTAGCAGTCATGCCCTTCAACAATCTCTCTGCACAACAAAGAGTGTATCTCAGCCCGTTGTAATCACAATGAGCAACTAGGAAAAATGGACACAAATAACCTTTTATCTATTCTTTTTGACCAATGTTAACACACCCAAATAATTTCTTGGCCATCTGAATTTTTTATTGTTTTAAGAACAACGATGTTAATGCCGATACCATATTTATCACTCATTTACAAGTTCTAATGATCTGAGCTTGGGTCACTCCGTGTGCATTCAAACCAGAGTGTCGTAGTCATTTAAAATGTCATACCCCGATTCGATGAATCGTTCGCTTCACTTGGATTCATGCTGAATCGTTTATCCTCGCTAAGACATGATGCCATACAAGTCTGGAATTGTACTTGTACAAGGCAAGAATGTGCACTTTTGTGTCGTTTCAAAACATTTGAAATAAGCCACATTTGTAGAGACAATGAGTACGCAGAATAGGAAGAAATCATATTCATTTTATTGATAATTGTAGCCAAAAATATAACTTTTCTCGATAATCTTTGAAATGCCTTTTAGGCTACATTGATTTATGAAAAAAAATACAACTGATAGGCTGTCATAAAATAACTCCTCGTTCCATACATTATGTCCCTTTAGTACTTTGAAATCTAAGCAACAATCTTTGAAAGCTCAGCAATACTTTGTGCGTCTTTATTGAAAGTAACTTGAAAAGAAATAGCAGCAACCCAAAAGCCATAGTTCAGACGTACGTCCGAGCCTTCTCCAATACCTGTGTAGGAGGGGTAAGCACATTATAACAATGCACTGGTGAGCCCCGTTGGCCCACTCAGCTAAACCAATATTTTATTATTAATGACAATCATTTTAAATCATAAGATTTGTCAGAGACATGCATCATTCAGAGAAATTCACATTTGAGGCAACATGATATTATATGAAACAACTGTTTATTTTACCGTTGGCCGAATCCAGCTTCCTGCATAAGATACAGGATAATAATAATACTTACCACCCCTGCATAAAATGATCATTAGCATGCATCCTGACTACATGGCCACTGTCGTTGTTAAACCATACGAACTATTTTTCCCTATAGGACTTCAAGGTATTGTAATGTCCACTAAAAGTAGGTAGCTAGCCTCTAAGAGTGCCTCACAATACCCGTGCTCCCATAGCACGCCAAAGTTTCCTTCTAGGCCGAATTGGTCCCGACGCCCCGAGTAAAGATTCGAGGAAACTTACCTCAGACCTTGTGCACAAGTTGTCCATGACCATGTGAATGCATGTCCTACTCGATAAGCATACAGTGCATGGTAATATTGAAAGTAAATAGACAACTTGTTCATTTTCCAACATTTCATATTCCATCAACTCAAGCATTAATTCATTTCATTTTAATGTTTATCTCATCACAGAATTTCAATGTTCATAGGGTCAAACGTCATTTCAATGTTCATAGGGTCAAACGTCATTTCAATGTTCATAGGGACAATCATCATTTCAATGTTCATTCTCTAGCTTCTTAGTAGTATTGACTTGTGGCATTAGCATCAAGTTATCGATCAATGGCTGTTTCAAGACAAATTATTTAGTTGGCATGAAGGAGTAGCGAGAGGGACAAAACCACCACAGAGATCCACACTCACCAGTTAGAGAATTGCCGAGAGGGAGAGGAACACTTGTGCGTGTAGCTATCTGTCAAGTGTCCGTCTACCATGGCACCAAAAGTTTGGATAATACTCCGTCTCGTTATGTTCATTTCTTTCAGATTTCTCAAGAATGAATGCTATAAAAATTGATAAAAACGGGCAAGAATTAAATCTTCGAAAACCATTCAGAAAAGAATCCATCAAAACCAAGCAATAAAACTAGCAGCAAAACATCCAGAGAAAACTCTTGGATGCATTTCAAGAAAACCAATCCATTAGTTGGAAAGGTTTTTATGCATTTTTCCGTGATCAATTCGATGCCGAGGGTAAGTTTTTCCAATACTCGGTTCCGACCGAGTTGATCAAGCCACAAGCCTTACATAGTGAACCGCTAGAAGCAGAGCACTACATAAAACGTATATAATCCACGTAAGCAGAATTTTCAACGGTATTTTGAATTACAATCATAAACCTCTCCTTTTTTCTTGTCATAAGTAACACTATGAATAAGCACATAAAGAAGAAAACCATAAACAATTATCAAGGATGATCATGTTTGGCACATCATGAGCTTTAACTGTAAGCCAATATTTGATGTCACAAGATAGTAAAGAAGCAAAAATAAATCAACTATTAGTGCGCAATAAGGTACTCTATTGGTAGTATGATCACACCCAACAAATAATTTCCATTTGCATCAGGGGGACAATTCAGTGGTGGTTTCAAGTAAAGAATTGCATTCCACTTGCATCTTATATTTCTTTCTTAATAGTTTTGAGCTCCTGAAAACTCTAGTTTCTTTCAGAATACGACCAACATCTGTAGTTTTACTTGAGTAAATGATTCTTATTGGGCAATCAGACGCACACATCTTCTAATGGATCTGCTTGCCCAAATTAGGAAAGGATATCCAGTTCATACTATAATTAGTTCCAATCAAAGGGGGAAAATGTTCGTATCTCGAGTTATCTAAATAAGTTAATTAAATAATGGCTAGATACTAAGCATCCTTAGGTATGATAATTCAAACGACAGACGGAACTACAAGGTATAGGTAAAAGTATGTACCTCAGGATGGGAGAATTAAGGACGTGTTCACCATTCTCGAGTCTATGAAGCTTAAAGCTGAGGAACAAGATCAATTTTGATGTTTGAACCTTTTACCCCATTTCAAGAGGAGATCTTCGATATTAGCATCCATTCCAGTCCCTTGACATCCCCATATCAACATATGGACTAGGTCTCCCATTGACGAACTGTCCACTTCATGCCCCACTTTAATACCTATCCTTGTGTGGAAGCGAACAAGCTAAAACATGCAATTAAAAAAATGAGCATGATGTATATCCTCAAACAAGTAGCCATAGAATTAGATGGTAATTAGTAATGTACCTAAAAAATGTATATTCTCCTGAAAACACCTCAAGTTAGTATCCAAAATGTTAGAAGTTGACAATGTATAATTTAAAGTTAAACTACAACATCAATGGGTCACAACTAAGGGCTACTTTGGATTATACTATGTTTACCTGCGACTCCATTTGGTGATAAACGACTTGCGTTTCATATGGGCACTCCGTCAATGGTGCCATCATTTATGGGCTCAAACGGGCATTCTCGAATCGCTAGCCCAAGGTGAGTTCAATAAATGGGTGTTTCTGAAACGCTAGCCCAAGAAGTATACCATAAATGGGTATTGGAGCAAACACGTATGAAACATAAGTGCAATCTAAAGATGGTTAATTGGAATTAGTTTAGATAGTCCTCAGTCGAAGAAATGGACAATCCGAATGTTAGAAATTAGGGAATGAAATTTTAGTGTCAAGATGCCAGAACTTCAGCCGAAGTCCGAATCTTGAGTTAGCTTCATTTTGGTATGCTTTGGTTATACTTTCATAGCCTATTGGATTTATTAGATTTATCCTTCCATATTTAGTCTACTCGAACAAGCTTAGACACTCCAAAACTCTGGAGTTGTGTCGTATTGGACACATATCAAACACAATCCAGATACTCCAAAATGTACTAGAAAATGGATGTCATATTCACATAGTTGTGTTATATCATATTTGTGTGTCTATGCATCATAGAGCCCCCTTTTGTATTATTAATTTATTAGATTTTTTATTATAAATTGAGTCAATTATTTTGCAAGAAGAACTCTCGTAGAAACCTAGAGGATAGCATGTTGTTCTATAAAAACACACTTTCCACACAAATTAGCACATTCTTTTGCTCTTCTATCTCCAATCAATGTTGTGTCAAATCAAACAAGGCATATACACTGCACAGTACACTATTACACCAAAATCAATGTTGTGACTAGTGTCACAGTTGCACATACTCTAGTACAGTAATACCATAAGGCACTATAAAAATACTAAACACATTTTGGTTTGCCAAGATACAGGGTTAATTGCAACTAAATACCATCAACTATTCTAGTTTTACAACTTGATATCTAAAATTTTATATTACACTAGTTAATAACTTGAACTATTGAGGGGTTGCAAGTTGATACCCTACATTAGTAGCCGTTAACTTTTCCGTCCCAACAAAAAAAAAAACGTGACTTTTTGAACCAATAACCCATGGAAATGGTTTCAACAATATACTGCCAGTATACCAAGACGTAAAAAAAATTCAACGAAAACTTTTAAAAATAGTTTAAAACTTCAACAATATACTGGCAGCCGCCAGTGTACCATGCAAACAAAATAGGCCAGAATCAAGATTGAAGGAATGACATTTGCATTAATGCCAAATCACATGATACCTCTCTATATAACTTGCATCATCAAACAAACAAAAGGACAAAACTCCAAAGGAACCACCATATAGAGGTATGGGAGCACATGGTTTGGAGAGCAACAAGCCATTGCTAGTTGAAAGAACTTAAGAAGACCTTTTTTGATAGTCAAACTCCGTCTTTGATCATATCATCAGCGGGCTCTGAGACCTTGTTATCAAGAAACAAGTGTCTCAAATAGGCCCAGAGGCGAACGTTGGTGGGATCTTTTTGAGTGAGGATCTCGAAGAAGCTAACTCCGAAGGAGTATATACAACTCACTATGTTGGTATCTTTTCATCATGATCAGCTCTGTGTCGTTTAGCCTGGGCGGCATTCCACTCAAGCATTAGTTGCACCGCAATGGTGTTGAGGAGGTGGATACCGGAATTGGACAGTTGAGGCTGGAGGAGTCCAACCAGAATGTGAAAGAAAACTCAATGGCCGAATATATTTATTATTGATATGCTGCTCTGTATATATACAAGAAGTATTCTGTTAACAGAATATGTAACAGCTAAAGGATATGTGCTACAATCAAGGGATAAGAAGGGAAGAGATAACAATAAAACTGATATGTACAAATCTTCACAAATTTAGGAGATAAGCTAGATTAACCTCCTAACAAATTAACTGATTAACTTCCTAACACTCCCCCTTAAGTTGGAGAGTGAATATCTTGTACTCCCAACTTACGAATCATAGGAGTAAAGATTTCCTTTCCCAAAGCTTTAGTCAATATATCAGCCAATTGATTTGTGGAACTCACAAACCTTGTAGAAATGGATCCATCTTGGATTTTATCTCTAATATAGTGGCAATCCATTTCAATATGTCTGGTTCGTTCATGGAATACAGGATTTGCCGCAATATGTAGAGCAGCTTTATTGTCACAGTATAATATGGCAGGTTCCTGATGCAGTACTCCCAAATCACTGAGTAAATATCGTAACCAAGTTAATTCACAACAAGCTCCTGTCATGGCACGATACTCTGCTTCGGCTGAAGAAAGTGACACTGTTTTCTGGCGTTTCGATCTCCATGAAATCAACGAAGGTCCAAGGAAAACACAATAGCCTGTGGTGGATCTTCTAGTAATTGGGCAGCCTGCCCAATCTGAATCGCAATAAGCTCGTAATTTAAAGTCACTCTTTGAAGAGAAGAACAGTCCTTGGCCAGGTGCATTTTTGAGATAGCGCACGACACGAAGTGCTGCTTCCATGTGAAGTTTTCGAGGCTGATGCATGAACCTGCTTAATACATGAACAGAATATGTGATATCCGGTCTTGAAACAGTAAGATATATTAATCTTCCAACCAATCTTCTGTAACGACCCGGATCCTTGAGCAAGTCGCTCTTGTCAGTTAATTTTAATCCTCGCTCCATAGGAGTATCAATAGGGGCTGCACCTAACAACCCTGCATCTTTAATGATCTCTAATGCATACTTACGTTGAGAAATAAAAATCCCATTTCTAGAAGAAGAAACCTCAATGCCAAGGAAATATTTCAAGTCACCAAGATCTTTAAGCCGAAAATGATTATGCAAGAATTTCTTGATTGCATCAATACTTACAGAATCATTTCCGGTAATTAAAATGTCATCAACATATATCAAGAGAGCAGTGAAGGATTTGCCTTGCGTTCTGGTGAATAGAGAGTAATCAGCTCTGGATTGTTCATATCCAGCGGAACGAATAGCTTCTGAGAATTTTGCGAACCACTGACGAGATGCCTGTTTCAAGCCATATAGTGATTTATGAAGACGACAAACCAAGTGTTCCTCCCCCTGTCTCCGAAGACCTGGCGGTGGAGACATGTAAATTTCTTCATGTAAATCGCCGTGAAGGAAGGCGTTATTGACATCCAATTGATGAAGCGACCATCCAGAAGCTGCGGCCAAGGCAAGTAAACAACGAACAGAAATAATTTTTGCAGTAGGAGAAAAGGTGTCATGATAATCAACACCCTCCAATTGTGTGAATCCTTTCGCCACTAATCGTGCTTTGTACCTCTCAATTGAGCCATCAGAACGGTGCTTGATCTTATAAACCCAACGACAACCTATCGGTGTCTTGCCTGTAGGAAGAGATGTGAGAGTCCAGGTGCCATTGGCTTGAAGAGCTTCTAATTCGGATCTCATCGCCTCTTGCCATTTAGGATGAGCGACGGCTTCTGAATAAGAACGAGGTTCTGAGGCTTGACTTATCTGTGCGATGACAGATTGATGCGCAGCCTTGTACCGATGATAGAAGACGTAGTTAGCCAGAGGATAGCGGGTGCCTTTAGTTGGACCTAGAAGCAAGGACGATGATTGGTCATAGGGAGTATGTGTGATGTGAGAGCATACATAATCTTGGAGCCGGATTGGAGGACCAGTGCAGCGGCTAGAGCGACGAAGAGGCTCGGGTGGAGGTACCGGTGATGGGTCGGATGAGGTAGTTTGTGAGTCGAGGACAAATGGTGGCGCTGGTGATGGTGGCAAGTCGGATGGAGGCGTCGGAGAGGGAGTCGCTGGTGTTGATGGCAGGTCGGATAGTGGCACTGGTGATGATGGGGTGGTGGAGGAGGAAGGCGGAGGATGATGGGGTAGCGTTGGTGGATCGGTTGTATTTGGAGTAGTTGGAGAAGAAATATGAGGGTGAAGAATTGGGTCATGGTCATGTATTGGATAAGGGATTGGACCGGAGAGCGTGCTGCTGTAGGGACAACAGGAATAGACTCGATAGAAGCATAAGGAAAAATGTTTTCATGAAAGACTACATCCCTGCTAGTGAATATTTTTCTGGTGGATAGATCAAATAATTTGTAAGCCTTTTGACCAATAGGATAGCCAATGAAAACACATGCCATAGCACGATGATCAAATTTGTGAGTAATATGGACGTTGGTAGCAAAAGCCAAGCAACCGAATACACGAAGATGAGAAAAAGAAGGTGGTTTCATGAAAAGACGTTCAAATGGAGTTTGGAAAGAAAGAACGGGTGAAGGTAATCTATTGATAATGTGCACAGCAGTGAGTGCACATTCGCCCCAAAATTTGACAGGGAGTTGAGCATGAAATTTTAAAGCTCGTGCTACTTGCAAAATGTGACGATGTTTACGTTCTACAACCCCATTCTGTTGGGGTGTGTAAACGCAAGAATGCTGAAAATTTACACCATTATCATTAAAAAAGATTGGAGTGAAAGGAATTCTCCACCGTTGTCACTTCGAAAGGTTTTAATGTGAGACTCAAATTGAGTAAAAATGTAACTAAAGAAACGCTTTAAAAGAGATTGTGCTTCATCTTTGTGTCCCATCAAAAATATCCAAGTGAAGCGTGTGTAATCATCAACAATAGTAAGAAAATAATGAGCACCAGAAAGAGAAGGATGTTTATAACGACCCCAAATGTCACAATGAATAAGATCAAATGGTTTGTTGGACGAAATTGTACTAGTACAAAAAGGTAAACGATTTTGCTTGGCCAAAGGACATATAGAGCAAGCATTATTAGATTGAACAGAAAAATTCAAAAAAAATTTGGCAATAAAAGCTAAACGAGAATGGGAAACATGGCCTAAACGACTATGCCAGAGAAAACTAGATGAGGTGGTGAGGTTGCAGGTTGGTTGGCCTTTTGTAGAAGGTTTGGTTATGTTTTTCTTCGTTGCCAATGCCTCCAAGTAGTATAGCCCATCACGTTGTTTACCCAAACCAATCATCCTCCTCGTAGCCAGATCCTGCAAAACACACCAATAAGGAAAAAATGTCACTGAACAATTCAGGCTTTGTGTCAAGCGACTAACGGACATTAAATCAACATTGAATGTAGGCACAAATAGCACATCGTGCAAACAATATATAGAGTTCAGAGACAAGGATCCTTTTGCAGCAATATTGGCCCTTTCTCCACTAGGTAACAGTACCGGAGGCAAGGAACATTCTTATCTCCATGCAAGAGTTTTTTTGAAGAAATATGATCTGTGGCGCCGCTGTCAATGATCCAGCGACGAGAAGAGATTTTAGACAAACCTGGTTTGGTTGCTGTCGTATTTGCTTGAGAATTAGAACCTCCATCTTTATTTTTTAGAAGAGACAAAATTTATTGAAGTTGCCCTTCAGAAATTCCAGTTATCATTGAATTTCCTTCCTCTTTGGTAGGTGCTTCAGAGACTTGGTTGGCTGCAGGAGCATTTTTGAAGTGGTTCGAGTTGGATCTGGCTTTTGGATGGCCTGATGGATATCCGTGTAGTTGATAACATTTTTCAACCAAGTGTCCCATGTTCCCGCAATAGACGCATTGAGGACGCCCTTTGAAAGATCCTGAACGTCGCTTGTCTTGATCAAAATGTCGCCCATCTTGTGGACTGTTATAAGGACGATCAGGTCGTTCTGTTCTTCCGGCTCCAATGGACTGGTTTGATCTGCTACCCCTTATAGCCATAGCAGCGCTCGAACTTGATTCTGTGGTTGTGTGTGTAACACTGAGATGCCTTTGTTTTTCTTGTTGACAGACAGAAGAATATGCTTGACGAACAGAAGGAAGAGGATTCGTCAAGAGTATTTGTCCACGAGCAGCACTATAAGACTCATTCAATCCCATTAGGAATTGCATGAGGTTTTGTTGATCTTGATGTGCTCCGCATGAACAGGAAGATACATCAGTGTAACAGGCCAACTCATCCCACAAGCTCTTTAGTTTGGTATAATAGGCGGAAACAGAGAGTTGTTCTTGCCGGTGATTTGAAATTTCTCGTTTGATTTCAAAGATGCGAGGTGCATTGCTTTGAGAAAATCGCTCACGAAGATCTTCCCAGACTTCCCGAGCGGTAGTGTAATAGATCACACTATCTGAAATCTCCGGGCTAAGAGTGTTGATGATCCATGAATGGACCATATCATTGCAGCGCGACCAAGTAGCAAAATTGGCAGGATCAGTCTCTTCTGAAGGCGCGTTGATGGAGCCATTGACAAAGCCTAACTTGTTTTTGGCATTCAAGGCAAGTGTCATGGCTCTGCGCCAAGCTGAATAATTATCTCCATTCAAAAGTTTTGAAATCAAAACCAAACCTGGATGATCTGAATGATGAGTGAAATAGGGATTGGAGAGATCAACCTTGGATGCGTCTGAAGCGGAAGAGATCTCTTCATCGGCCATGGTGAAAACTGCTGCACGAGAATGAAGAGTGTGGCGGCTATAGAATCAGGATTTTAAAACCTGAGAAGTGAGAAGAGACAAGAGGAACAGGATCCCAATCACGTATATGTAATACAGATCTCCGGCCTAACCATCGACCTTGTTCATATACGAGAAATTGAGAAAACCTGCTCTGATACCATGAAAGAAAACTCAATGGCCGAATATATTTATTATTGATATACTGCTCTGTATATATACAAGAAGTATTCTGTTAACAGAATATGTAACAGCTAAAGGATATGTGCTACAATCAAGGGATAAGAAGGGAAGAGATAACAATAAAACTGATATGTACAAATCTTCACACATTTAGGAGATAAGCTAGATTAACCTCCTAACAGATTAACTGATTAACTTCCTAACAGAATGATGTCTCGTGTGACCTCTCCACAAATGATGTAGCATGGATTCCAATTCTGAAGCTTTCTAGGATTTTTCTTTTTATATTTCTTATTTTTTTTACCTTTATCTTTTTATGGAGTTGTTAAGAATTTTATTTCTTTTTGGACTCTTATTAGACTCTATGTTTTATTAGGATAGATTTTATCTTTATTTGATTGGGATTAGTTGTCATAAAAGTCCTATAAATAGGCACCTTCAGTATACAATTGAGGAATAGCTTTTAATCGACAAATTTTTTCTTTAACTTCTGAGATTTGCTCTCTCATTTTCTTGGTCATGGACTCAATTGTTCTCGGCACCACTTCGCTATCACCAAGCACTACCAAAATATGTCAAATCTGCGACGTAATTAGCGACGCCTATTTAAAACGTCGCTAACATTTTGGATATTAGCGACGTACTTTAAAAATATCGCTAAACGTCACTATTTGGGAATTATAGTGATGTTCAGCGACGTTTAGTGACTACGGTAAACATATTGGAAAGTTACGTCACTGAGAAGTCGTTGAACGTCGCTATATTTTTGCAATCAGCGACGTTTAGCGACACGAGCATTATTGAGTCACAATATTATAAATAATTTATGACGTTTAGCGACGTTTTTTTCTAGACGTCGCTAAATTACGTCAAATAGGGCTCCCTGGTTCAACATTTCATTTCTCCCTCTCCTATTTTTTTTTTTCGCTCGACGCCCCGACGCCCCCTTCCGCGCTCCGGTCGACACCCCCCTCCGCGCTCCGGTCGACGCCCCGATGCTTCCCTTCGTGCTCCATTCGAGCCCCGACGTCCCTCTCCTCCTCCGGGAGACCCCCTACCAGGAGACCCCCTCCCCCCTTAACGCCCGCCTCCACCCTTGGCGCCCCTACCCCGACGACCCTCTGCCCTCCTCTGTTCTCGGCCCCCATCGGGCTACTGCCCCGACGATCCCCTACTAGGCGCCTCTTGCTCCGGCGACTCATCCTCCCTTCCGACCCCTCTAGCTTATGTAAACCTTGACCCCCCAATTATAGAGTATCTATACTTTTCTAGGCTGCGTATCTTAAGCTTCGTGAGTGGGCGGCTGCTAGTGCTCCTGCATCGGAAGAGGCTGGTACTTTCTTGTAGCCTGCTCCAGCTCCGTCAGAAGATGAGCTGTGGGTGACCACCGCTGGTGGTCTCCATAGGGGTACATACTATGGTACGGGATCATATGGTGCCCTAGTTGCGACACAATCCTCTAGGGCCTCCGCTGCAAGTGTGTATTGTCCACAACCCTCGCAGGAGTCTGCCCGAGTCTAGCAGATCGTTGACCCTCAGATTGTGTCTCTCCATGATGAGATGCTCCGAAGGATCCAGGAGCAGCCCCAGTCTCAGTCGCAGACGGACGATGCCACGCTCATTGCATGATTAGATACGCTCGAGCGTAGCATCATAGAGCTCATAGATAAGACTGAGAGGACAGAATGTGGCATTACTGATATTAGAGTGTCGACCTAGTACAGCATGACGGAGCTGCAGGCATCACAATTGTCCATGGGTGAGAGGTTGACGATGATGTAGGACTCAATGGTTGATAGCAGTACGAGGCTGTTATCTACTATAGATTCGTACAACTAGCGACTAGCAGTGTTGGAGCAGATACGTCCTCCGGGTGCGCCTTCATCGTCACCGACTCCACCGACGTCACTGCCTTTTTCATCGACACCGAATCCACCGACGTCACAGCCTTCATCGACGTCGGTGTCGATTTTACGAAAGCAGTATGAGTTGTTTTTATCCCTGATGCATGGCGGTGCCCCTTCTCCAGCTCCGCAGTAGTCCTAGTTTGGACTGTTTATTGATTGGTTGTGTATAGAGTGGTTGTTTGTGTGTATACCCATGATATTGGGTTTGAATATTATACATTTGTTGAGGCTTTGATACTTTATTGGTTGCTTATGTGTAGACTTATTTTTGTGGATATTTATTGCACTTATTTGCGTAGATATTTTCTTCAGACTGGATTTGTAATTCTAATGTACAATTTTCTTCATATTTTATTTTATTAATCATTTTAAATGTATGTGAATTTATCGGTGTTGCGTGTTCCACCGAAGGGGTCGGCGAATCCAGAAAATTCAATAGAGGGTTGCTCCGGGTCTATTCATATTAATTGTTAATTATTAAACTGCAGGGATACCACACTAGCTGAATATGTTATTCTTTTTTCTATTTTGTTTTATTTTTTTTGCAAATTTAGCAACGTTTAGCGACTGTTTCCGTCGCTTAGCGACGCGAGAAGTAGTCGCTAAGCGTCAGTGATTCCTGCAGGTTAGCGACGCTTTGCGACTACAGTGACGTCGTCGTTGACAGTTTTTAGCGACATTTTTCTACATTTTAGCAACATTTTATGGCATCGCTAATATGTAATATTCTGGTAGTGAAGCAACGCTGGTCCAGTTATCATCATCACCGATTGACTTGGCCATTGCCAAGCACGAAGGTAAGTCTGTTCCGCTATCATAAAACAAAAAGTGGTATTAGAGCCACACAGATCAAGGATTTCAGTTTCTTAGAAACCTTTGGGAATATTTATTTTTTAAAAAACCAATAACGCGAGGAGTTTGAACAGCCCGTGTGTATTGTCAGGCAACTATTGCTAGCCCCACAGATTGAAGAACCGCTATAGCACCACAATATCTTTCGAACCTGATCCAAGGTTAAAGATAAGTTATATGACATCATCATTGACAATGGGTGTACAGAGAATATTGTTTCAAAAGCAATGGTAGAGAAGATGAGACTAACCAAAGAAGCAACATCCGGCTCCATATAAGATTGGCTGGATTCAATAGGGTCACAATATAGACGTCTCTGAAGTTTGTCGCATATCCTTCTCCATCAGAAATACCTACAAAGAAGAAGTCACGTTCGATATCGTCGACATGGACTATTGTCACATCATCCTCGGTCGGCGGTGGCAATTTGACAAAAATGTCACGTATCGTGGAAGAGACAACACAAATTCCTTTCTTCAAGATAGGCGATGCCTCACTCTATATCCTTTTAATATTTCTAAGACCAGTCCACAACCACAGAAGGGATCGAGCATTTCCACAACAGCTTCCCCCTTAGGGCCCAAGTTTTTGTTGTTGACTATGAAGGCGACGAGATATCAAAGTCAGATGAACCAATTGCAAATGTTGAGCTAAAATCTTCAACCCCTCAAGGAGAAATGAAGTTGTCGGTTTCTAATCAAGAAACATGATTAATTGAAGAGAAGGTCATGATAATCTTCGGTGAAATCATTACGGATGCTATGTAGATAAGTTCTCCAGCCCCTCAAGAATTGAACACGCAAGAGAAGACGAGGTCCTCCCCCAAGATGACGGTCAAGAACATAGTGAAGGGTCTCCACAGATAATTCTGGAAAGAAATATCAGAAAATGTTTACACGACAAACATATAATTTTAGTAGAGTCAACCAAGACATCATTTTTATTATCACGTTCATCGTTCTCTTCTCTCGAGTGTACTAAAATGACTCAGCAAGAGATTCTTTTCTTCGACGAAAGATTGAAGTATTTACCAATATTGAAAGCTCCCAATGCCAATGGTAGATCTCAGTGTCACAAGCCTCACAGTATTCCACCAGACACATCGTCTAAGTTCAATCGTCGGTCCCTGAATTTTTGAGATGCTGTAAAAAGTCCTACATATATGCATTTTCTTCAAACATTTTCATGGCTACCTCTTTCTTTGCATGTTATCCACCTAAATATCTCCATAGACACGAAAGCTCATGGACATGAGCTTGGGACAAAGAATGTCGACTCATGGTGTATATACATCGACAATCGGACTATCAATTGCATGACCATCATCTATATCAGATTCGAATCTGACCTGGTGATGAATGGAAGACTATTTTAAAGATCCAAAAAGTACTCTACGTATAGATCTTTATGCCCTTCGGACTTTCGAATGCGTCAAGACCCTTCATGCACATCAAGAATCATGTTTTGAAGCTATTAACAAGAAAGTTCGTAGTAATCTACTTTGACGATATCCTAATTTATAGCAAAAGCCAAGCTGATTAAGTGAAGCACGTCAGGGATATTCTCAACCTTCTTCGAATTAAGAAGTGTGCCTTACTTACTAACCAACTCATCTTCTTAGGATTTGTGACTAGTGTTGATGGCCTCAGTATTGATAAAGAGAAGATTGGAGCAAATCGTGCCTCGCCTACTCCAAAGATAATGACTAAAGTTGAAAGCTTCTATGATCTCATCAATTTCTACTGATGATTCATCTGCAACTTTAGCGCTATCGTGATGCCAGTAACAGAATGCATGAAGACATGCAGATCAACTTCAATATCGTCGAACTTTACGAGTATTTTTCTCCTAGTGAACCACTTTATTCTGAGAAGAAATCGAGGATGTGTTCTTTTGAATCAGGGAAGACTGATCTAGCATAGATTCCAATTTCGAAACTTTCTAGGATATTTTTAATTTTTCTTCCTTTTTTCTTACCTTTATTTTTTTTATAGAGTTGTTAATAATCATATTTCTTTATGACTCTTATTTTAACACTATCTTTTATTAGGATAGATTTTATATTTATTTGATTATGATTAGTTTGTCATAAAAGTCCTATAAATAGACACCTTCTGTATGCAATTAAGGAGTAACTTTTAATCAATAAATTTTTTCTTTAAGTTCTGAGATTTGTTCTCCTTTTCTTGGTCGTGGACTCGACTGTTCCGTCGATTCGGAAGCCCCTCGCTTGAGGTTTTCAAGCAACCATAACGCGGATCCCTCATAAGGCCGTCCGTCGAAGTTTTCTAGGCATAGCTTTGCTCTCACCAAGCAACTGTGGTTCGTTTATCATCATCGCTAATAAACTTGGCCATTGACAAGCACTAAGGTAAACACATTCCTCTATCACGCTGCGTCAACAAATCAGCTTTGTCTTTATCGTCAAATTTCGAACTTGGAGGAGTACATCAGAGCGGCACCCCATAGATTGGCATGGAAAAGTGGGCGATTGGCACACTATGGGAGAGGATGGGGAGGTCCATGGATGAGTTGCACATAATCAAGAGAGCGAGGAAGAAAAATTAGGGTTAGGCTTTGGGCTACTTAGTGGATAAGAAGGGGAAGAGAAGATGATAAGGAGAGAGTGGAGTGGTATTTGAACATTTTGAATTGCCAGTCAACTTCGTCGATATAACAAGTTACCTAATTATAGTTTAACATGTTAGTGAACTTCGTCGACATAGCACTTTGCCTAAAGATAGTTTAGCATATTGGTGAACTTCGTCGACATAGCAAGTTGCCTAATTATAGTTTATCTTATTAATCAACTTGTCTAATTATAGTTAAGCGTATTAATTGGTATAATATAAAACATTAGGTATCAAAATATATCTGGAGTACATATTTATTTTCTTGGTGGTAATGTTGTTTGTGACCTTGGAGTTGTAGAGAGGGGAGTCATTGATGGAAAGCAGTTCGACCAGGCCGCACCCCGTGTCGAACCCGTGTCGGACTACAACCGCATCGATGATCAACCCCAGCTAGAAAATTAAGCGCTTCATTCCCAACCCAGCTCCGAATTAAATAAAGTACCTGATGATTTATGTTGTATGTTTGATATGTTCTATTTAAGTTGGATTGTTTTACCAGTTGTGGCTACTATAATTTTGGGCGCTCTTAGATTATGAAGAAGAGGATTACATGGAAATATTTATAACAGATTTGAGGGGATGATAGTTAATTGCCCTATTTACTAATTCAAGTACTACGTTACCTAGTTGACTGGTATACCTTATTTGTGTAATACAGATGCCAATGACTCGATCGAAAAGGTGCACAACACTTAATTAAACATATCAAATCAAACTATGTACTTCTTTTTATCCCTTTTATGTTCTATTGATTATGAACCCTTAAACTTGCTAGGTATACTTCTTTTTATCCCCATTATGTTCTATTAATTAGTGAACCCTTAAACTTGCTAGGTTTAAGAATACGTTCTTGCACATAAGGTTGTCTTACGAGTTCATTACTAAGTCAAGATTCCCCCTTTTGCATTAATTTTATGGTCAACATTATATACTACAAACTCGATTGATGGACATGAGTCTCTTGTGTAATATTTTATTATCTATTCATATAGATATATACATTATCTCTCTGGGAAATAAAATGGGATTTAAGGTCTTGCATATCTTTGCCCTCTCCATACCTTGCATTTGCTGGAGCCTTATGGCGCTAGGACAATTATAACCTTAATGATTTAGTTAATTTCTTAAAATTTACTACTGATGAGTTGGTGGTTTATTTTTCTCTATTATGTACCACTATTCTTTCCACCACTATACATTAAACAACCAGCGGTAAACATAATAATTTCTTTATGAAAATAATCGACTGCCATTTTAGTTTTAATACCTCGAGTTTGACCTAATTTATGATAATCCCTTTCTATTTTGCACTGGAAATGTCGTCAGGCATTAAGCTTTCTTTTTTCAAATTGTAAGAAATTCCTTATGAACTTCTAATTTAGAATCTGCTTCAGTTGGTTATCTATACTTTGTAGTGGATTTCTACTTTATTGGTTGCTAGTGAATATGTAAGTCTCATTGTCTCTTTATTTTTCTGTTACCAGCTTTACGATAATTATAAGGATGCCTTAACTTTTACGAAAGATAACAGGTATCATAGTTCACTTTGTTTTACCTGTTACAATGTTGTGCTAATGGTGATCTAAAAAAAAATATGAAGGCAGATTTCATAGGAGACTTATTCATGATTTGTTAGCTTGACATACTACTAGACATAAGGCTTAATTTAGGATAGAGGGTAGTGAGAACTTATTTTTTAATTAGGACTTGGTTGGATGTATACGTGGAGAAGATTTCTATAATTTGTCAAGGATATTAGGAAAGTTGGCAAAAACAAGCTGAAATATCCAGCATGATATCTTACTAGAACATTGGTGAGAAATTTTCTAATACCTAAGGCCATATAAATATTGACCATTTTAGAAATAGTACATACCTCAAATTTTGATGCAATTGAATATTTAACTGAAGAATGGTCCATTGTTCTTTGTATATATCCTACTACTAAAGTTGCAAAAAAGTTTACAATAATTTGCATGTTTTTACATGTCTGCTTCCTACTTTATTGTGCTCTTAATCCCTCCTACCACCGAGCCAAATAATTCCACATAGATTAATCCATTCATCATTATTTCCTTCAACCAGTTAAGCTTCCTACCAATAGCAGCTACAGTAGATGGTGATGTGATTTCTTGATTTAGTATTTCTACTATATCTCCTAATTTTCTTATTTATTTCCTTGATTTATTTGTTCCCTTTAATTTACTATTACTTATATTTGGTGTGCTTTAATTTAAAACTTTTAATATTTAATATGCTTTAATTTAGGAATTTTCAGTTATGATATTTTCTTATTTATTTAGGGTTTCTGCCTATAAATAATGTAGTCGACATTGTAAGGTTTTGGGGAAAGTGAATCATATTGATTTTTATATTGAGTTTTCTTTCTAATTCTCATGTTTGAGAATTGAGGTTTCAACCCTCGTATTTTGGTCGTTTGGTTGGCGATCGACGCTTCCGTGTTGATTTATACTAGATGCCTTGTAAGAGGGATGTGATCCAAAACGTATAACAGTGCTGATTTACCTTGTAAGAGGGATGTGATCCAAAACGTATAACAGTACATCAGCACAACATAAATGTTGTTGTACTGCAACTATTGTTGTATACTGTTGTTGACCCAAACTGGATTACAGTCAACCTAATCTTAATAATTAATAAAATAATATTTGTCATAGTCCAACTAGACACATCAAGATCTATCAACATCCAAGATCGATCACCTCATCATATCAGCTTAAGACGACATCTGCTTCAGACCAGCTGGTATTTGTATTCTGGATTCTGTATTTTACTTTTATTGAGTCTAGAAAAATGTACGTTGAGTCATATTGAGCATCTTAGGGCTAGACTTATCCCTCACGCTCCACTCAACCAAAAGCCAAATCAGCCCAACAAGCCCAACTGCCTTTGAACATTTTGTCCCCATGGAGACAGAGTTCGGGCCGAACTCTGTCCCCTAATTTTCATGACCTAATTTGTAGGGACTGCGAGATGCTAGTTGTCCAACGGCCAAAAATTTGAATTCATGACACAGAATTCTGGCCAAATTCTGTCTATCCCGACTAGTATAAATAGGCCTTGAATTCTCTCATTTCAATTCATCCAATCTTCTCATTCTCTTCTCTTCTATAGCCTACATACTAAAGAGCCTAATCTTCCCATCCAACTTAGCCATCAAACTTGCCAACCGTCCAAGGTGCTCAGTATGAGTCAACTAGAAGTTTAATTGCAAGAAGTTATAAGTGTCACCCCCAGTTTTCATGAACAGGGTATTTTGGTAATTTTCTACTTTAAAAATTATTTTGGAATTATTTATTTATTATTTGTATTATTTTGGGGTTATTTGAATCGGGTTCGAATTTCAACTCATTCCGACTTGTTTTGACTTGTTTCGGGGACCCGGGGTAGTTTTGACCTTAGCGGGCCCACACACTAGCTAGCCATGGCCCACAATATTACCGTCAAAAGTTAGAGGGATTAATCATGACCCCATAGATTAGGTTAGACCTAATTAGAACCTTAGATTTACATTTTTAACCCCCAAACCCTAAGCAAACTTGTATAGAGCTATTAAAACAATAGAGGGACAAACTTGTAAATAGGAAAAAGGGGGTTTGGAGCTTCATTTGGCCGGCCACATTGTGTAGGGGTGAGGAGAGAGAAAATTTTCCCTTGTTCTCATCCACTTCTTCTTCTTCTTCTCCAAAGGTTCTTCCCATTTCTTGAGAGCTCCACCATTGTACCATCTCCAAAAATAGGTAAACCCTTCTCTAAATTAGTTTTCCCTTTCATGTAGAATGGTTAGGAACCCATAGAAATGTGTCCCATGGTTGTCTCAATTAGAGACTATTTTGTGTCCTTTTGGACATTTTTAGAGGTGTCCAATATGTAGGATTGTGTCCTAATAGGAAAATCCCCTATTTGGACACATGGATATTAATGTGCATTAATTTTTGGGTGTGTTCTATATTTATTTCAGAATTTTCATGTGTGTGGGAATGATTTTCTTAATGTATCATATTCCTATAATATATATATATATATATATATATATATATATATATATATATATATATGTATGTATATATATATATATATATATATATATATATATATATATATATGTATATATATATATATATATATGTATATATATATATATATATATATATATATATATATATATATATATATATATATATATATATATATATAAAATATATATATATATATATATATATATATATATATATATGTATGTATGTATATATATGTGGTTTATATTTATGGTTGTGTGTGTGGCTTTGTGTTGGATGGGGGAGAGGCATATAGTGGTCGGCCATATTGGTGAGCTATGTGTGTGTTTGTGTAGTGTAGAGGGGTGTAGGAGGAGTGTTTGATTGAATGTGTGAGTGGTGGTTGAGAGAGGAAATATAGAGAGGGGAAGAGGTGAGTTTGTAGAGTGATTAGAGGGAGAAGAGAGCCCCAAACCACTGTCCAATATCCCCCCAACCTGCTGTCCTACACAGCCCCTAAACTCCTTGTATTGCTGTCCAAAAAGTCCCCAAAATAGCCCCTTGGGACAGCACTTGGCTGTCCCATTGAACTCCCCAAACCACCTAAAAACAGGCCTTGTTTCAGCCCAAGTTTCACCCCAAATTTCAGTCCTATAATGGCTGTCCCATTGCCTTCATTTAAGCCTTATATGCTGTCCTGTTTCAGCCTAATGGCTGTCCTAACTTAGCCATTCATGGCAGTTCCCAATAGCCCAAAACAGCCCCCATTTTTCACCCCCTTGGCTGCCCTTGTTGGCCCTCAACACCACCACCAAAACTCTTCAAAACTAGTCCACATTAGCCTCATTTTCAGACCACATTTCAGTACAAGTACCACTTAAATTTCAGTCCACACATGCCACATATCATTCCATATATTAGCCTTGTGTGTGTGTGTATTTGTGAGAGCTTGTGAGTGTGTGTGTGAGGGTTATGAGTGAAACTAGTATCCTATAGTATAGCCTATATCTAAACTAATAGAAAACCTATAGGAGAGCCTATGAGAGTGATTAATATGAGTGTGTATCATGAGAGTGAGTTATGTAGATGAGTGTGGTAGAGAAGAGGGTAAAATTCATGAGATAGATAAGGTAATAGGGTAAATCTATACCCCATATCCTAACATAACTTAGATACCTAGGATACCCAAATTTCTTGGTAGGTAAACCTTAGATGGGTTGATATCTAGCTACCCTAAGTAGCCTAGGCCAGTACCATGGGTATTTGCCGGGTTTCCTTGGTATTGGGCAAGGTATCGGGATTTACCTTAGAAGGGTAAATACTAGTTTTGCCTAGAAATAGGATATTGGTGTTAGAAGTCTAAGATAGAGTTAGAACTTGATTCCCGTGGTTGGTAATGATCAAATATGGTACTAATAGACTAGTTTTGACGTTGGTTGACCTTTTTGACCAAAAGTCAACAAAAGTCAACCGAGAGTCAAACTTAGTCTTTAAGCGACCCGATTTGACCGAAACCAATCCAGAGTTGACCAGTTGACTGAAAGTCAACAGTTGGTCAATATTAGACTAGTTTGACCTAGGGTTGACCTAGAGTTGACCAGAGTTGACTAGAGTTGACCAGAGTTGACTTTTTGACCAAAAGTTAACTGTAAGTCAATCGTTGATCCCGATTGACCTAGTTTGACTTGGAATGACTCCCAGTGACCTAGTATGACCTAGTATGAACCAGTATGGCCTAGTATGACTCAGTTTGACCTAGATTGACCTAGTTTTGACTTAGACTTGCATTCATGGATTATATTAGTTTCCTTTTTCTGTATTAAGCCCTGTTTGACTCATAGTATCTTATTTTAGGTCTGTGATCACTCTGAGCGTCTGTTCACCTTATCAGCTCAGGACCACAGGTGAGTACATTCACTGATAGTTTTTATTGTCTTAATATCTACTATATCTGATTCAGTCGTAGTGTTTTACTTGATTTCTGACACGATGTTTCATGGACTAGTATACGTCGGATCCTGTCATGAGATGTTATTCCTAGACTCCCTTGGTATATGAGTATGAGATATTTCTGTGTTTATGTACTTATATAGACACTGATTTGGGAGTGGGCTGGCCCCCTGCTCTTGAACCCCGTGTCATGACGTGCCATGTCCGGATCCGTGATACTATTCGGAGATGGAGGAATTATTAGGGGTTATTTGATCAAGCCTTCCTGTAACTATATATTGCTAGCGCCACCCTCACCTCACGTAGGGTGTAGCAGGCACCTCATTACCAGTTATCCAGGTTAGACGGCATGACTCTCCGTTGAGTACACCGTGGATTGTCGGGCCAAGTGGATAACCATCTATTGCTTCCCTAGCCGATCACATATCGCTCTATTAGTTCAAATCACTTTTTACATTTATTGTCATATCTTATATTTCCAGTTCACCTTTACTTACTGTACTTTCACCATGCTATGATTCATTTCTCACATGCTCTACCTGTCTTTTATACTGTACCATGATTTGAGACTAAGTTCTGTTTGAAAGAAGGGTTACAACTCCGGTCCTTGTTTGGTTCAAGGGTTGTAACTCGGCTTTCAAATGGTTTTCGAGTCGCATATATCTTTTGTCTTGTATTTCATTATTGCTGTCTCTTATAGTATTTCTCAATTCATATGGAACTGCTGTTGGTGTTTGTACTTGCTCATTTTCCTGACAGGATACCGTTGACAAATTTTACAGATGACTCTGAGACTGACTGCCCGACCTACTATGGGGTTGAGTCTGATGGACTAGATTTAGACCGTGGCTTATTGGTAGAGCCACTGGACTTTGCTCACCCTGAGTAGCCTAGTTTAGTTAGGTTTGCCTGGCCTGCGAGCCAGCTAGTACATTTTAGTTTGTAGTATCTTTATACTTATATTTTCTGAGACTCTGGTTGTTGTGTTAGCTCTGACTTGTGGATTTTGGACTCGTTTCCTATTTTATCTATCATATCTCTTTTCATGCTATCTACCTTAGTTTTGATTATGTGATTGAGACTGTATTGCTATGTCACCTCCATTCGGAGTGTATATAATGTACAGGTACATTTATCTGTTTTAGTCGTAGTATTTACAGACCCTATATACAGCGTTCTACCGTCGATTCTGCGGCATAGGCTGGACGTAACCACGTGCTTGTCCCTCTTCAGGGTGCGGGTCGTGACAATAAGTCACTTAGAAAAGTCCAAGTTTTGCCACAACGATCTTTGTAAGAAGTTGACGTGCTCTTCTGAGAAAAGCCACAGGATGTAACTGCTATTTCACAAATAGTAAATTTCAATCCTGAGCTAGAGTTCTCAGGCCTTGACTAGTCCTCCACGAGGGAAACCATGTTAAAAATTGGCTGTGTTTGCGTATGCTCTCTTGATCTTTTTATTTCCGCATTTACTACTCTGATTATTTACTGTTGTAGAAAATAGTTGATTTTTATTTGGCCATTATCGTTATAAACTTTATTCACCCCCTCTAGAGTTGCCTATATGTTCTTCAATTGGTATCAGAGCTTGTTCACTTAACAAGGACTAACATCCTAGAGCTGATCCATGGCAACCACACAACCTATGTTTTCCAACCATGGTGAGGGATAGTCCACTCATAGGCCACCCCTATTTGATGGAACCAACTACACCTATTGGAAAACTAGGATGCGTTTCTATCTCAAGTCTCTAGACTTTGACCTATGGACCATTGTCACTGATGGTTACAAAAAGCCCCAGAATAGTTGTCGAGGGATCTTATCGAAAAATCCAACGATAAGTATTGTGATGAGAGAAAAAATAGAGTCTAGATGCTAGGGCTATTAATGCTCTTTTCTATACAATAGACAGGACTAAATTTAACAGGGTCTCGACATCACCACCTCGTACGAAGTATGAAAGCTTCTGGAAGTGACCCATGAAGGAACCACTCAAGTCAAGGAATCTAAGATCAGTCGTCTACTCAAGAATACGAGCATTCAAGATGAAGC
>JANAVB010016801.1:0-118299 GCA_029216955.1 Iris pallida
CCATTTTGACCTATGGAAGTCCAGATTTGGGCTTGGATTGAAGGTTAGAAAGTCTGGGAACCCCTAACTTCCTAGGTTCTTCTCCTCGAAAAAAGAATAGTGCCTTCCGTATAGGCACTCCAGTCTCATACGGCTCCTCTTTGGCCGCACAGGCACTCCAGTCTCATGCGGCTCCTCTTTGGCCGCATAGGCGCTCCAATCTCAAGCGGCTCCTCTTTGGCCGCATAGGCGCTCCAGTCTCATGCGGCTCCTCTTTGGCCGCATAGGCACTCCTGTCTTCATGCAGTCCCAACCCTAGCCGCATGGCTCTTGGCAGCCTTGCCGCATGGCCCCTCTCCCCCCTAGCCGTATGCTGCATGGCCATTTGGCCCTTGCCGTATGGCAATCCTTGGCCGCTTAGGCCGTGGCCCTTGGCTCCTGGGCTGTATGGCTCCTCCCACAGCCTTTGCCCCTTTTTACTATTTTGGTTGTTACATGTATGCTTTTGTCTCATGGCCTTCTGTGTAACTTGGGTCCTTGATGGAAATGCCTATACCATGTTAATTCTGAGCATGTCCCATAAACACGACAGGTTAATGTGACTGGCATGATAGTGGCCCTTCGTGGTGCACTCTCGATAAGTAAACCTAATATGATATACCTCGATATGCTGTTACGACGGCTAGCATGACATGACAAGAATGAATGGCCTGGACACCGTAGACGATTGTGTTTGTACAAATGAACCAGTATTATCTTGCATCATGTCTAAGGCAGGGACCCCTGAGTACCACGGTCAGGGATACCAACTGAAACTGGCTAAGGCTAATAACTAGAATAATCCAGTAGTCATGAAGAGATTTTCCAGCTACTGGCAATCCCGTTATCTGGGTGCTCCATCATGGGATTTGTAGCCTGCCGTCGAGTAGGGCACATTTCCAGCACACTGTTATGTGTTGCACCCTTCAAGCTACTTAAGGTTATATACGTTTCCTGGACGATGTACCCACATGAACTCAACCCCTAATTGCGTCCGGATAACCTGGATGGTCTGTAGGTCTTGTGGCTGTTGGAATAATCTCATTGCATCTTGTTAGTAAGTAGGCCCGTGATAACACTAGTTAGTTAAAGTATCAAGCCATACTTATTGCTTGGCCGTGAATGTTGGATGGAGTCTAACCAGTCTAGTCTTGTCCTGATCCTGTACAAGATTGTTATATGACCCGATTGCTTGTGTTACCTTATCGATAAATGGTGGAAAAGCAAGTTCCGTTCAGATGAAGGATTACAACCCCGGTCCTTGTTTGGTTTACGGGTTGTAACTTGGTTATCTGAATAGTCTCATGGTTATCTTATCGTATATCATCATGATTTTCCATATTTCCAGTCCTTTATTATATAATTATGTTCTTATGCTAATTGCTGATTTTAGTTCTTAAGTGAAGCCTCCTTTGTGGCACTTGCTCTATCTGGGATCTGACCCAGCTGGTTTTGCGTGGCCAGATACCGGAGCGGCTCCAGAGGATCTTCCTACCTTCCAGCCAGATGGTAACCACCAGGCGTAACCCTGACAACGAGTGGGTTTTATTTTTTCTCTCCCACTCTATTGTAAAAATAATCTTTTGAGGCGTTTAGCCGACGAGCACGTGTTAGCTCGATTTTACTTTACTTACTGTCTGCCTACGGGCTGTAGCATGATTAACGAATCCTAGGGTTGATCATGTATGACTGAAACTCTTGCTAGTCTTCACCTTTTGTATGACTAGCTTCATGATCATCCAAATATGTAATGTATGGATGCCTTACTATTGTATATTTGGTGCTCTAACATCTTGTAAACTGCTATTATTTGCTTGAGATTGAGACAACAGGCTTGTTCATGACCATAAGAGACGGACGCTTGTAGTTAAACCCTCATGTATCTAGACAGCCGTGACCGTATAGCGAGGTGGGTTGCACTTCAATATACGTAGCTGGCTTTGTCCGCCCCCGCTCTCCAGTATTCTGGTTCTGGGGCATGACAGGGACCCTAATGTAACTTAAGTTGGTCTTAGTTGACTTGAGTGTGGCTAGGGTTCATGAGAGGATTATGAGAGTTTTGTATTTGGACTTATGGATAAGGGGTTGAGTTAGCTAGCTTATGACCTTGGCTCAAAGCCCATTTACATGAAACCCTAACCCTAATCCCCTACATGGTCGGCCCCCACAGCCCAACTATAACCTAATTTCAGCCTATATAATGTCTGTTCATAACCACTTGCTTTTTTTAGAAATTCCCTTTTAGGAAACCCTAATTTTTTCCCCGTTCATCATTCCTCCATCAAATTGATCCCAATTTTTTGTAATTGATTCCAAATCTGGAGTAGAAGTTGAAGGAGGCTAGCTTGCAAGGAGGGGAGCTCATTGGGACATTGCTTGAGGAAGGAGACTTCACTATTTGGGACTTTTTCTTGGAGATTAGCTCTCTATAGGTAATCCCTTCAAATAAACTTAAAATCCTGATTTATTTCCATAGATGCATCCATCTAGGTGTCCCGTAGCTGTAGGAAAAGTTTGATGAAAATTCGTGATGATTTGGTGTCCGTATCGGACACGTATCAGTGTAGGCTTATAGGTGTTTAATGAAATGCCTCAATGGCAATTTTATTGTTGTTTTTGAAATCTTTTTGAACAAATTTGTAGAGCTACAAGTGCCCTTGGATTTCATGCATGACTGAGTCGATCATTGGCTTTGTGTCGTGTTGAATGAGGGTCAGGAGACGTCGTACAAACCATACGAGCAGTGTCCTGCTTCCCGACAGCAAGTTCTCCGTGTCTGTGTCACTTGGACACGTGAAACTTGGTGGGTGCCTTGGGACAGTGATTGACACGTCAACCCCTAAGTGGCGTGATGATTCGTGTCGTGTCGGCATCGTATTTGTGAGTGCACCGATTCCATGTACACTGCGCAGTAGCCATGTCTAGGCTCTGAAACGCGTGTCATTCAGAGTGTAGACACACCGTGGACATGAAGTGTCGTATCGAGTGTGTAGCCCTACATGTGGGCAACACATGGACACAACCACGTGACTCCATGTGAGTCGTATCGTGTCCATGAGCTCATGCACGAGTGTTTACCAACCATTAATTTGGGATTTTTACTTGATTTCGTATTGGATTTGGGTTTTTCCCCATTATTACTGATACGCGTACAGTAACCTATTTTTCCTGAGATTTCGAATGTGTTTATTTAATTTTAAATTTGATTTATATGTTGTATATATATGATATCACATCTGGATTATTTGATTTGGAGTTGGGGTTCAATGTGGAGCTCGAATGGGCTTTGAGAGTGAGGATACACAGGTTTAACTGATACCAGGTTTGGTATATTTCTGAAATGAAGGGTTATGCATATATGTGTGATAAACTGAATGAGAGTTACATGGTATTTTTCCTGAGATTTAAATCACTTCCCTGCTGTACATATAAACCAAACATTAAACTCTTCCCCACCATGTTTTGTACACACTATACACTAGTGTACATCACACACACACGCCTACTCTTGACTGAACACTAGAAACACACAGGAACCCGAAAACACTATGTAACCTATACACATACACACACACTATTTAACATGTACACACACACTATATAACCTGTACACACACACTCCCTATCACTCATAATTTGTACACACACACCATACAGCTGTACACACACACACACTACACATATGCTATTATACAAGAACCTGAGAAGTGTTCCCTGCCAACCTGATTTCACACATTACCTGAGAACAATAACCACTCACACACACATCATATCACTCATTTACCTGAGAACACACACACACACACACTCACACACACACACACCCTAATCACTGTCACACATTACTCTTGTCCACACACACCCATACTTGTGAGGCACACACATACACATATTGACATACACCCTTGACACCATGTATCCTTAACCCCTTGTATGTAACCCCAATACACACACACCATATCACTATCCACTACAATGTTGACACACACACTCACCCTAATTTACATATATACCATGTTTGTGCCTTGCTTGTGTTTTAGGCACCAGCCTATATGAATGCCTATATATGTATATTATATAGGTATAAATATACATAGTTTGTATTTATGTGTGTGATAAATTTTTTTGGCCTTTGATTGTGTTTGAGTGCTAGCCTAGGCTTGGTTAGGCTTAGTGAGACTTGATTGGACTATGATTGGCCTAATTGACCTAGTTTGACTAGTGAAGTTGACTGGAGTTGACCAAGAGTTGACTTTAGTCTAGAATGACCTAGAATTCATATAGAATACATTGTAAAGTTTAATATTACCATTCTGGACATGTTGTGACCTGTGTTGCTCTAAATATGACTCATCTACTCTGTCTGGACATCTATACTCATCGGATACTCAGGATATCAGGCGAGTACATTCTTTGACCGTTTCATACTTGATAGGATTTATATTTATGCTCTAGATTACTTTACTTGATGCTGTCACGTTGTTAACACGGATTGGTACTATGTGGATCCCTTCATGAGATGTTATCCCCTCGGAAGCATCAGGATACGTCATGTCATGTGCTTTTTATGTGCATCATGTATTCATGTGCTTTCACCATTCATATGCACTCTTATGATTTATGTACTCTCATGTTCACAGAGGCCCTCATGTATACTTCATGTGTACCCATTTATGGGCTCCCATATGAAATCATGTACAATAACATAACTTGTCTGGATCCTTGTGTGTTGATTGGAGTACGGGAGAGTACAAATGGACATGTAAATAATTTCAAAGTAGTGTAATCATGTGCAAACATTTAGTATAATCATGTGCAAATTTAAGCCGTTCACATGTCTATCTTATACTCTACATCACTAGCCACTGTTAGTTCTTTACTTATAGTAGATATTTCCTTACAGTCATCTCTTTTAATTTATATATATTCTTCAACGTTTCATGTATCTTACTCTATAGCATGCTTACATTTTCTATCATATTATGAACTACGTGAGATGTATTGTGCTCGTTCCTGTCCTGACTGGACCTGTTAAAATATTACAGATGACATTGAGGAGTTCTGTCCTATATACTACGGAGCAGGCCTAGATGACACTTGCGAGCTGGACTCCCAGGAGGACCCAGTCCTTGCAGAGGACATTACCCCAGTAGTCTAGGCTAGGCTAGACTAGTTATCTTACTTTATCGTCTTGTCTTATTTTGGATATATTATGTACTTATTTGGGATATTGTTATTCTGGATGTTGTGGAGAGGTTATCTTAGACTCTTAGACTTCTTTTCATATTGTATTTCATTTGGCGGCTTTCATATCTATCTATCTTATCGTATTTTCTACCTAACTATGATTGAGTTGTATATTTCTATAGTATCCTCCGTTCGTAGCATATATATTGTACATGTCCCTTATAATTGTTAGATGTATGTGACCTAGGACAACGTTCAACCATCGGCACTGCGGCGTAGGCTGGACGTACCCACTTCTCGTGCCCCTACACTGGGTGCGGGTCGTAACACATTTTTAGTGGTGGCCCATGCAGATCTAGATTTGTAGTGGTATTCAAACTAGAGTATCACTACAGCCTGCAGTAGGATATTGGATATAGTTTTGAGGTACTCAATCACATTAGGAAAACTCCGATCCAATACTTGCCATCTAAATTCTTGTTTATTAAATGCTTTCCTTTAAATAAATAAACTGTTCTCCTTTGATTTTTTGCTTCATCCTCAGTAATTGCTTCTTGTTTTGATCTGTCTTCAGGATGGTTACGGAGACACGATCTCATCGCTCCAGTCCGGGGGATACTATCGAGAGGTCGGCCACCTCTCGTCCTGTTCAGCAGGGCCTCGAGATCGCAGCTTCTGTTGTGCCAACTCAGGTTGGCGTTTCTACTATATTTGGAGGTGTACCTCCGCCTGTACAGAGACCTTCCTCCGTCATTCCTGATTTCTCTCGGCAGCAGCCACCTTCCGGATCGGTTGACGCAGCACAGTTGTTCGACTTCTTTCAGAGGATGGTGGAGGCCCAGTAACAGTAGTCCGCTCATTTCCAGCAGGACATAGAGAATGCCCATCAGCTTGCCCTGACGACGGTGGAGAGAGTTATTGTGCAGCCCCAGGCAGCCCAGATGCAGCTGTATCAGCCAAGGACACCAGGGATCCAGGACTTCCAGAAGATGTGTCCGCGGGACTTCCGCGGCACTGAAGGGATTCTTTATGCGGATGACTGGAAAGAGCACATCGAAGAGATCTTCCGGCTGGAGGAGATTCCAACACGACTGTAGATTGAGGTGGCAGGTAGTCAGATGCATGACCTGGCCTGCACATGGTACCAGACGGACCCGAGGGTCGGTACAGAGGGACAAACTTGGGTAGCCTTCAAGAAGCTGTTCAAGGAGAAGTTTTTCCCTGACACAGCTCTTGGCACCGTGGAGAGGCAGTTTGAGAGCTTAGTTCAGGGCAGTCAGACTGTCAAGGAGTACGCTGGGGAGTTCTGTCGTCTGGGCAGATTTGTTGAGGGACTCAGTGAGACGACGAAGGCCCGGAGATTCTGGAAGGGGTTAGTCAAGGAGGTCAAGTCCTTGACCAAGAGTGACCGGAGTGCCACTTTTGAAGAGATTCTGGTGGGTGCCCTAGCAGCAGAGGATGATCTTGAGCTGAGGCTCAAGAGGCGACGAGACGCTCGTGGAGCCAGTGGCAGTGGAGGACCGGCCAAGAGGCCATACTTTCAGCAGTAGCAGAGGCAGTTCCAGCCCCAGCAGTTCCAGGGGTAGGGCCGTGTACCTTTCCAGCAGGTGCAGCAGCCGAGGTTTCAGCCAGAGGCACTCAGGCAGCAGCCCGTTAGTTGTAGTTTCTGTAAGAAGCCAGGGCATGTGTTGAATGACTGTAGGAAGTGGCTCGAGAAGTTCCTACTCTGTGGTTCAGCAGAGCACCAGCTGAAGGAGTATTCCATGTCTTCAGGACGAGCAGCTCAGGAAGCGGGAGCCAGAGCTCCAGCAGTGCAGCAGAAGGGACCTTTGCAGACTCAGCAGCAGAGGTTTGCTCAGCATCACCAGCAGGCCAGGGGAGGTCAGCAGGGGCAAGCGTTCGCCATGGCAGCTGAGGACTCAGAGGCTATCGGAGAGCTGATCACAGGTTCTATTCTTCTCAACTCCATTCCAGCTTCTACATTATTCGATTCGGGGGCTTTCCACAGCTTCGTGTCGATATCTTTTGCTATTAGACACCACCTTGTATCTGAATCGTTGCCTAGGACTTACAAGATCACGACCGGGGGTGGTATTATCCTTGTTAGTGATATTTGCAAGGGTCGGAGAGTTGATTTGGGAGGTCGCAAGTTGGATGTGAGTCTGTTCGTGATGCCATTGCCGAACTACGATATCATACTCGGTATGGATTGGTTGAGCAGGCACCACGGCAGCATAGATTGCCGCAGGGTTAGAGTTCTTTTTAGAGCACCCGGAGAGCCAGAGTTCGAGTTCACCCAACGGCAGGCAGAGTAGAGCAGCGGAGTTTTCTGCGGAGTAACAGTTGAGGAACAGGCAGTGCCACACCCTTTGATAGCGGAGTTCATGGACGTATTTTTAGAGAATTTGCCAGGACTACCAGCAGACAGATATTTAGATTTCTCTCTAGACTTAGTGCCCAGCCTAGAGCCGATATCTTAGCACGTATATAGGGTGAATAACAGCGAGCTGGTAGAGTTGAAGAAGTAGGTGGATGAGCTACAGGACAAGGGCTTAATTCGATCGAGTTCTTCACCATGGGGTGTACCGGTCCTCTTTGTACCAAAGAAGGATGGGTCGTTTAGTATGTGTATCGACTACAGGGCACTCAACAACCTTACGATCAAGAACAAGTATCCGTTCCGAGGATCGACGATCTATTCAATTAGCTGAGTGGAGCGAAGGTATTTTCTAAGATTGATCTGAGGTTAGGTTACCATCAGGTGAAGGTGAAGAAGGAGGATATCCCGAAGACCGTATTCAGGATACGGTATAGCCAGTTTGAGTTCATGGTGATACCGTTTGGGTTGACTAATGCCCCGGCGGTATTCATGAACTTGATGAACAAGGTGTTCCACTAGTACTTGGACAAGTTCGTGGTGGTGTTCATCGATGATATCCTAGTGTACTCAAAGATTGAGGAGGAGCGTGAGGAGCACTTGAGAGTGGTTCTGGAGACTCTCTGAAGTGAGGAGCTTTATGGCAAGCTCTTTAAGTGCGAGTTCTTTCTGGACAGAGTTGACTTCTTGGGTCATGTGGTGACTGGAGACGGGATCTCAGTTGACCCGAAGAAGATCATGGCAGTTGAGGGTTGGACAGCACCGAGTTCAGTAGCGGAGATCAGGAGCTTCTTGGGATTGGCAGGCTACTATAGGAGTTTCATACAAGATTTCTCCCGGGTTGCAGAGCCAATAACTAGGCTGACCCGGAAGGATACAGAGTTTATCTGGTCAGAGGAGTGTCAGGTCGCTTTTGATGAGTTGAAGAAGCGGCTAACGATAGCTCCGATTCTGACATTGCCATCAGGATCACGAGGGTTTACTATCTACAGTGACACCTCAGGAAAGGGTTTGGGTTGTGTCTTGCAGCAGCATAGGAAAGTGATTGCCTATGCTTCCAGGCAGTTACGTCTCTATGAGAAGAACTATCCTACCCACGACTTGGAGTTGGCAGCAGTTATATTTGCTTTGAAGTTATAAAAATACTATTTACACGGAGAGCGGGTGGAGATCTTTACAGATCATAAGAGCTTGAAGTATGTGTTTACACAGAAGAAGCTCAACATGAGACAGCACAGGTGGTTGGAATTGATGAAGGACTTCGACATTTTACTACAGTATCACCCAGGGAAGGCCAACGTGGTTGTCGATGCCTTGAGCAGGTATCCGACAGCCATCTGTTTGACGATGGACCGTCACTTGCTAGCAGATTTAGAGAGCCTGGGGATCGAGGTGGTTGTGCTAGGAGTTCAGATACAGATGTGGGGCCTTCAGATTTAGTCAAACTTGATAAAGAGGATCAAGTCGACACAATTCGAAAATGTTGCTCTGCGGTGTATCTGAGAGCAGGTTCGAGCAGGATTGGTGGATGATGAATTTCCTCTTGCAGAGGATGGCGCATTGAGGCACGCGGTTCCAAACTGTGTGTGCCTAGTGGAGAGCTCCGAGAGCAGGTCATGCAGGAGGCCCACCGATCTTAGTACTCTATACATCCAGGTGCCAACAAGATGTATAGGGATCTGAGGGAGCACGTTTGGTGGTATGGGATGAAGCGGGAGGTAGCTCGCTTCGTAGCTAGATGTTTGGTCTGTCAGCAGGTCAAGGCAGAGAGGCAGAGACCAGGTGGTTTGTTGCAGCCATTGCCCATTCCAGAGTGGAAGTGGGAGCACATCACGGTGGACTTTGTTTCTGGATTATCGCGTACACCAGGAGGGAAAGACGTGATTTGTGTCATCGTAGACAGTTTGATCAAATCGGCCTACTTTTTGCCATTTAAAGTGGGTACGTCTACTGAGAGGCTAGCAGAGATGTATTTACGGTAGATTATCATGATTCATGGAGTTCCGATGAGCATTGTCTCAGATCGGGCTAGTCACTTTACTTTCCATTTTTGGCAGAGTCCGCAGACTAGTTTGGGCACTCAGCTCAAGTTTAGTACTGCATACCACCCTCAGACGGATGGACAGTCAGAGAGGACTATTCAGACACTCGAGGAAATGTTGCAGACTTATGTTTTGGACTTTGGAGGATCCTGCAAGGATCACCTACACTTAGTGGAGTTTGCATACAACAATATTTTTCAGGCCAGCATTGAGATGTCATCATTCGAGGCACTGTACGGGCGCAGATGTCGTACACCCTTTTCTTGGGATGATGTTGGAGAGCAAGATTTGTTGGGACCTAAGATGGTTGTAGATGCAGCCGAGAAGGTGAAGCTCATCAGAGACCGGATTCGCGTGGCGCAGGACAGACATCGGTACTGGGCCGCTAGCTACCGCAGACCTTTGGAGTTTGAGGTACATTTTAGGGATAGGATTAGAATTATGAGTTGTTTTGTTTGTGATTTTGTTTGATCATGTTTGAATATATTTGTAATTAAGACCTTGTTTTTATTAGGTTGGAGATCTGGTTTTCTTGAGGATATCTCTGACACGTGGTACGATACGTTTTGGTAGAGGTGGGATACTTAGCCCGCGCTTTATTAGACCTTTCGTGATCAGCGGGAGAGTCGGTGACATGGCTTACAGGCTAGACTTTCCACCTGCACTAGTGGGAGTCCATAACGTATTCCACGTGTCGCAACTGAGACGGTATGTGGCAGATCCTAGCCATGTACTCGATCACTCAGAGATTGAGGAGGGACCTACTCTTAGCTATCCAGAGTAGCCTGTGGAGATTCTGGATCGAGGAGAGAAGGTTCTGAGAAACCAGGTGTGTCACTACCACATTTTAGCTTGAGAATATTTTGGTCATTTGTGAATTTTTTAATTTATTTTGATTTATTGAATTGGTGATTATTAATTTTGACTTTGACTAGTTGAGCCTTTGGAGACCAACCTAGATGTTGACTCTAGCTATGGTGACTTGGTTAGCATGGTATGACCCTAGTCTAACTTAAGTTAACCCATTTTTAGTTATTAGAATCTAGTTTCAAAGGAAGGAATAATGAATATGTGCAATGACTTATTGTTTTCCATAAACAAATTCACTTTATTTATTTTGTATCTGAGAAAATTACAACTGTAGGAATCTAATCTAGAAGACGATTACTTTATCCCTTGGACGATGCGATGAAGAAGACTCGAACTTTGAAGAACTTGGACAGCAACTGGGCAATCTCTCTGTTCTCTCTGAAATTGAATGTAGTGTCTGATGAAGATGAAGAAACTCTCTTTTATAGAGTTCAGGATAACTGTCCTTAAGCATACGCTCAGGTAGTTACTTGACGTGTGCATAACTGCAGGGACGCGTGGCAAATTCTGATGGAGACACATTAGCGTGCGGTTGAAAGTAGTGGAGCATATTCAGGAGAGATTGATGGCATGAATGCCATGTTGCATAACTTCTGAAGAAGTGGATAACTGAGTACAGGACACGTGAGAACGTGTGATAACTGCTCATTGAAAATCATTCTGGACATAACTGCTGTGATACGCTGCCTTAGAAGAAGAGTCATACGCTAGCTTTGAAGGCACATGTCTTGCATACGCTTACTTGGACAGCGTAGAACCATATAAAGCTGATACGCTCACATTATTGACAGGGAGTCGTATGGAAACTATACGCTCACTTGTCAAGGAGTCGTATGGAATCCATACGCTCACTTGGTTGAGAAGGAGTCGTATGAGATCCATACGCTCACTTAGTTGGAAGAAGTCGTATGAGATCCATACGCTCACTTAGTTGGAAGAAGTCGTATGAGATCCATACGCTCACTTAGTTGGAAGAAGTCGTATGAGATCCATACGCTCACTTAGTTGGAAGAAGTCGTATGAGATCCATACGCTCACTTAGTTGGAAGAAGTCGTATGAGAAATAAGTAGACACGTGGCCATCATCAATCTTCTTTGATACGCCATATCTTCCAATAACTGACAAAAATCTTCTCGAGCGTCGTGACTGCGGATATGATGGCTGACAGACTGTCAAAACTGACAGTAATGATGGCTTTTACATTTATGAGAAATGCTGAGCTGTCCTCGTAAAAGACAAAACCGACTCTTCGAAAACATATACGACGGCTAGTCTCCATTGGACAGCTGTCTTTGCACGAAAGATGAAGTGTCAGATTCATCTTTTATTAAATATATGCTGTGCTGTCATCTCAGAAAATAATAAAATATTCACTGAGCGTACGGCCTTTGGATGAGCGTACGGCCTTGACTGAGCGTATGGCCTTGAACGTATGACTTGGACTGAGCGTATGACTTGGACTGAGTCTTATGTCAGCGTGTCATAATTTCATACCCTACTAGACCCCCTTCAAAGTTTTCGAACTTTATGAATTTCAAAAGTTCGAAATTACTTTGAACTTTAAAGTGAGAATAAGTCCTGACACGCTGGTGTGAGTTTGTTATCTTCCTCAATATCAGTGCAAATCTTTAGGGATTTTGTTTAAAGAATATCCGCCATTTGAACTACTTTCTTTCTTCTATAAATAGGTCTTCCAACACCTATTTTATTTCTTTACCAGAGCTTTTGCCTTCGAGAGAGAAAAGAGCTTTCAGAAACTCAAGATCTTTCTTGTTCTTCTTCGTCTTCAACTCCATCTCCATTAATGGCACCCAAGATTGATGCTGCTGCGAAAGAAAAGGGGAAAGCCCCTGAAGAGTCATCTCATCCTGCCGTCGACACTGCCACTACCAAGAAGACGGCCAGTCAGCGTATTTCACGCAGTGAACGGCCATTGAAACCTCATTATGGTGAGGACGAAGATGATGAACAAATAACTATTCCCTTTTTAGGGCTCTGGTTAGAACAAAACTCAGAAAACGTATCCCTCTTTAGGGTCAATACGTCAGCAAATACGCTTCCCTCTTTAGGGTTTAGCCGTATTCCATGTTTTTTTGTTTTTACGAAAAATATGTTTGGAGCGTATATCTGTAAGATACGCGTATTTTTGATAGAGATATCAAAATACACTATCTTTTAAAAGAATATGCTATGGCAATTTGTCTCATTGAGATACGCTAACTCCTGTGTTAGCGTAAACTTTGATGATCATCTTGTCAACCATACGCGGATATGCTCAAACTGATCATAAACTGAACTTTAAAAACCATTCACTTAAGATAAAATCTGTTATACGCTTAAAGAAAACTAAGCGTATACTGAACCTTGAGTCAACCATACGCTTAAGGAAAACTGAGCGTATGCTGAACCTTGAATCTGCCATACGCTTAAAGAAAATTGAGTGTATGCTGAGCCTTGAGTCTGCCATACGCTTAGTAAAAACTGAGCGTAAGTTGAGCTATACGCTTAGTAAAACTGAGCGTATGTTGAGCTGTATGCTTAGTAAAAATTGGCGACTCTGCTGGAGAAAGCTGTCTCCTCCAACGAGATAGCAACAACTCAATGCGATACTTCATCGATCGGCTTGACGAAGAAGACGATGGTTGTACAATTCGACCAATCGGCTTATGAAGAAATGCTCAAGGCGAAGGAGGGCCGCACTGCTTCCTCCGCCCTTCCTGCTGCCAAGAAGAAGGGACGCTCCGTCTATGTCCCTAAGTCTTCTGCAGCAGTCCGAGACGCTTCTGTCACTTCTCATGCTGACAAGAACACGTCTTCAACTTTCATGAAGCACACTTCGGCTTCTCTGAACACGGCAACAGTGGCTTTTCCTAGTCACGCTGACAAAGTTGGTTCTTTAACCAAGTCAACGTGTACAAGAAAAACCATTTCTGGACATGTCAAAGTCCCTTCCCCCTTTACTCTTACGACAGCAGTCGGCTCTTTAGCCATTGATGACTCTGAGCGTATGGCATTCAAAGGGCAGCGTACAGCAAAGGCAGCATACAAAAGCCAACATCAGGTAGCGTACGCTAAGCCAAAGCCAGCGTATGCTAATAAAAAGGCAGCGTATGACCAGAAGTCCAAACTGAAGTAAGCGTATGCTAACAGATACAGTCCTTTGACTGTTTCTCAAAATTAAGCTGGGGGTTCTCTTCCACAGAACATACAAATGATTCCCCCTCAACTTGTACATCTTGTGCCAACCAAGGAGAAAGACTCTTTAGTCAACTCCTCTACTCCTAAGGTCTTTACCTCTGGAGTTAATTTGACTAGTACTCTTACTAGATCAAACAATGGAAAATGCCTTTTGGCTAATTCCTCCAAAGATGGATTATTACCGACTCCTAGTCGGAATAATACTCATCTTCCTTCTCTCAAAATTTCTTGGTCTGAGAAAGGTAAATTACAAGTATCCAAGACTGATATCAAAGTCAGATCTCCTACGGATCTTCGTAACAAGCTTAATCAGAATCGTCTTGGTTCCACTGAGACGAGTATATTAGACCCTGATGCAGAATATGCCAAGAACTATGTGGCTCAAATTAATCAGTCTTTATACACTCAGGAACCAAGAAGACAGAAGAACAAAAGACAAGTTTCTACACAGAAACGATCTTCAAGTACTTCCCAATCTGTTCCTACAAATCTCCGGGAGTATTTGCAAAATAAACGGAGAATTGACACTCCGTCAGGCTATGATATTGCTCATATTTGTCATGAAAAGCATGGTTGTAACTTCCAACCTCGAGTCGTAATTCAATGTTGTTCACCAAAAAGACAATCTGTTTTCGAACGGATTCAATATGAACCAATGTTGGATGAAGATGAACCTCTTTATGCTTATGTCAACATGACCTCCAGAAATATTGGGGGTAGCATACGGTCTGATGCTATATCAGACTCTGAAGATGGTGTTTATCTCGGCACCCGATCCAGGACCGGAGCCTTGGCCAGAGCCTCTTCTTCTTCTCATCCAAGTGGTAATCCAGAGATCACAGAAGACTTCCTTGGAGAATCTAACTTTCCAGTATTGACTCCCATAAATAGCCCCGAGAAAGATACTGATTCACACAGTGATGATTCAGAACAGACTGTTTTATCATCTATTCCTCGAATGATTACCACTTACATGGCAGAGGGCAATCATGAACCTTCGACTAGCACCGAAGCTCATGAACAAAGGATTTCTTCCTTAGAACAACAGTTGCGAGCTATGGCAGATACATTGAATGCTATGCACACTCTTATGCAAGCTCAGCATCAAACTCAGCAAGTCCAACAGACAGCTCCTCCAGTTATATTAAATACTCCTGTTGTTCCAAACCCGGAACCCTCTACTATTCCGGGGGTACAATCTAATGTTCCTGTACAACCCACTCCAAGTCAGTCTGGAGCTGGGGGTGGTACATATGCTGCAGTCCCTCCTCCCAATTACACTCAACAAGTTACAACTCCCCAATCTTCTGGAATTGTTTCTAAAGAGTTAAGGAATCTCCGAACTCAATTCGAGGCATTCAAACAGAAGGATGGTTTGCAAAGGTTAGGTATCAAGCAACCTTACCCGATAGAATGGAAGCAGGTATCGTATCCACCAAAATACAAACCTCCGACCATCTCTTTCTTTGATGGGACAACCTCCCAAGTCAGTTCATTAATCATTTTGAAGTAATGACTGATCAACTGCAACCAAGTGACGCCCTCCTTACTCGGGTGTTCGTTGGATGTCTCAAAGGAACGGCTTATGAATGGTATAGAAGTCTCCCTGATGGATGCATTACCTCATTTACCGGTTTCAAGCAAATATTTCTTGAACGATTCTATGAAGGGCTTAACGACATGACCATGTCAGCCCTCATAAGAATTAAACAGAAAAATAACGAAACCACCGAGGACTTCATTGAAAGATTCAGAAGAGAAGCCCTCAAAATGCCTCTCGGAACTCCCGATGCGGTTACCATCGACACTTGCAAGTCGAATCTCTTACCAATTATCAGCATGTGGACAGGGTCCACTCAGTTCTAAGATTGGCCTTCTTTCATTGTCAGTGCTAAGGCTGCCGAGGTCAGTGCTGAGACCTTCAAGGGTCTGGGGGTACAAATGGCTCCCAAGGAATCAAATCAGAGTGCTAGCAATAGTACTCGACCCAATAATCGCAAAGGGAAAGAAGCTCTTGAAGTCAATCTCCAAAGCAGTAGTCAAGAGGTAAAGACTACCCAGGCTACTCCAGCTCCAACAAATCAACAACAGAAACCTCCTCGACCGAAGGAAGAATATTCTTTCGACGATGATGATGTTCAGGGTATCTTCGAATGCTTGCTCAAAGGTAATAAGATTCAATTGCCAGAAATTAAAAAGCCTGATTAAGCCAATAAGACAGATCATCCAAAATACTGTCCATATCATAGAATGCTGGGTCATACAATCCGGTCTTGCTATGTATTAAAAGGGAAGATTCAAGAGATGATTAAATCAGGAGCTGTGACACTGACACCCAAAGACAAGACAGTCACAGCAAATGTAATTTCAATGCAGTTCGGTGACTTCCCTCCCTTAATGGTGGAAAGTGGGATTGTTCCTATCCCCAAAGCAACTCTCGAAGTTGTAAACATCCCACCTGCACAGAATGACGGACTTGTTCCTGTCACAACTAAGAAGGGAGAGATCATGTGGATTCACCTGGATTTAATGACAGAGTTTGAAACATCTTCCTCTTCTCCTCGGAAGACTCTATCATCTAAAAAGAAGCTCGGAAAGACTAAGTCATGCAATGTGACTTCTAGTTTCACACCCGATTTTTATCTAACCTCTACTTTCATCTCAGCAGGAAATTCACTCCCTACGGAGATAAAATCTGTACCTCAATTTGAAGATAGGTACAAGCCTGCTTTTCATCTATACAGTTCACAATCTCGTGAATTGATGGCGAAGATGGGTTATGATCTAGCCACTGCTCCTGGTTTGAATTCAGGCAAGGGACTCCGAGCACCTTTGGCCATCACTATGAGACATAATCAATCTCGTGTTGGCCTTGGTTTCTGGAATGAAGCTCTCATCAAACATAAAAGAACCAAAAGCAAGATAAAGAATTGCAACATGGTTTCCATAGACCCTGAACCAGAATCTGAAGTTGAAGTTCATGCTGGAACTCGGTCAGAAAAAATATATCTGAAAGATTATGCTGAAATTCCTGAAGAAACTTCTGACGTTCCTCCAGTTACAGCTTCAACACCAGTCTCTACTAAAGAGCCTTTGAATGTTCCTGTTGAGACAGTTCCTTCTAAACCAACAGCAGCTGACAAAGGCAAACAACAAGTCCGCTTCGACAAACCATTGAAGAAGTCATCTCCTACAGGACTTGAAAAGCCTTATAATTTTAATATATTGGCTCAACTAGCCAATACCCCAGCTAAATTATCAATCTTCGAGCTCTTACGCCTCTCTAAAGAGACTCGAGAAACTCTAAGTGAAGCACTACTGCAAGCAAAAACCTGCTTAACTCTTCTCAAGAAGTTGGAAACAGAATCTGTTTCTCATTGCCATAATGTATTGGAATTTATTCCAAACATTACCTTTACGCAGGACGATATGCTGCTAGATGATAATCGACATGACCGTCCTTTATATCATACAGGATATATTGATTCTATGAAGGTTGATCATCTCCTGATTGATCCAGGATCTGCTCTCAGTATTATGCCAAAAGCTATGCTAGACGCACTGAAGATACCTGTACATAGCCTTTCCAGCACTATCACTACCATCTTGGGATTTAATCAAGGAAAAAGTGAGCCTTTGGGCAAGATTCGCCTCAAATTTCAAATAGGCGATCTTCGCACTAAAGTTACTTTTTACATCATCGACAATCATGGTTGCTCATACAATGCTCTGTTGGGGAGACCATTCTTGCATGAACATAATGTCGTTCCTTCGACTCTTCATCAATGTTTCAAATATGTTGATGATAATGGAGAAGTTCAAAAGGAGGTTGCAGATCTCTATCCATTCAAGGGAGTTGAAGCTTACTTCAATGACGCTCGCATGTACAAAGATGAATATTCAAAAGTCTTGCAAGCTATGGATAATGATGATGAGATAGCAAAAGTTGGCACTTTTGTTATTCCTGTAAAAGGGCATATTACTCCTCCGCAGTCTGTTAAATCATCTGAAGAAGGCTCACTGATAATTCCTGTCAGTGGATGTACTACTTCATCACATGCCCAAGCTCCACAAAGTTCACTGATAATTCCTGTCAGTGGACGTACCACTCCCCCTCCATCTTCTCAGGCTAGACCAGATACTCTAGTCATTCCAGTCAGTGGACGTACTACTTATCCACGATCTTCTTCAAGGGAGCTCACCTCTTCTGAGCCTTTTGTTATCGATCTTAATCGAAACAAAACTTCTGATCGCTCTTCCTCTCCCCCTTTTGTCATTAATTTGACTAAGTCTGATAAGGCTCAGCCTTCTGTTGTAAATACAGTATCTAATATTAATGAAGCATCTCCTTTGCAGTATATTGATGTCTGTGATCATGTACAAAGTTATTTATAATTGCTAGATAGCTTAGAGTCACTAACTATAGGGGTTGTTCAAACTCTTCATACAGACGTATCATTGGAATCCATACAAAAATCATACTTCGTGGTCCCTGCTAAAAAGAAAGGAGAAAATCCAATCTTCTTTTATAAAGGACCCCAGAATCCTCCTAACTTGGAAGAAGATGACATAAACGACGATACTGGAAGGTTACATCTGCGTCGCTAAAGTCAACAATCCAAAAATATCATTAAGAATATGGGTTATGACTTTAGAACCAGTCTCAATAATGGAAAAGGAAGAAGAATGCCTGTTCGAATTCCTCCATTAAAATACGGAAGGACAAAATGTGGTTTAGGTTACATTACTCCTACTTCCTTTATCAACATAGTCCATGAAGATTCAAAATCCGATGAAGACGAACGATCTGAGTCTTCTGATTCCCTCTCTTGGGATTCTGACATGAGTATTGGCGATATCCATCGTTCTATTCTATCCATCAATATGGTCTCCGTTGATGGCCCACAGGAAAATGATGAAGATGAGGATGATTTTGAAATATCACCCGAATCGAAACAATGGGCTCAAAGATTAGATAATCAATAGAAATTCAGGTTCGAGCAGAGGGAACCTCCTACCGAAGATAAACTGATCCAAATTGATGTTGGTGAAGAAGGTTCTCCTAAACCAATATTCATCAGTAAAAGTCTTTCAAAAACGGATAAGCAAGACATGATCAAGCTTATTCGTGATTATATCGATGTCTTTGCCTGGAGTTACGAAGATATGCCAGGACTAGATCCGAAGATTGCAATGCACAAACTCAATATCATGCCAAATGCTAAACTGGTCAAACAACAACAGCGACGATTTCGTCCAGACATCATGGATGCAATTGAAGCTGAAGTCAACAAGCTTATGGCTTTTGGATTTATTCGAGAGGAACAATATCCTGAATGGGTGGCTAACATCGTTTCTGTCCTTAAAAAGACTGGCAAGATCCGGGTCTGTATAGATTTTTGTGATCTCAATGCGGCTTGTCCTAAGGACGAGTTTCCTCTTCCAATTACTGATGTCATGATCGATAACACATGTGGTTTCGAACAAATGTCATTTATAGATGGGTATTCGGGATACAACCAGATCAAAATATTTCCAGATGATGAAAAACACACTTCCTTCAGAACGCCGATCGGTACATACTGTTATACAGTAATGCCGTTTGGTCTTAAGAATGTAGGAGCAACATATCAGCGAGCAATGAGCACTATATTTCGTGAACATCTCCGAAAAATAGTCGAATGCTATGTTGATGATATTGCGGTCAAAAGTCGACGAAAGGAAGATCATATCCAAGATTTGAAGACTATCTTTGATTTAATGCGTCAGCATCAACTTAAAATGAACCCTACTAAGTCCTTCCTGGGCGTCTCTAGTGGTAAATTTCTTGGCTTCGTCATTACCGCTAAAGGTATACACGTGGATCCCGAGAAGATCAAAGCCATTCAAGAGATGCGTCCTCCACGCACCTTAAAAGAGCTACGAGGATTTCAAGGAAGAATTGCTTATATCAGGAGATTCATTTCTAACTTATCAGGACGCTGCAGACCATTCAACAAACTTCTGAAGAAAGGTGTATCTTTCGTCTGGAATGAAGAATGTCAAAAAGCATTTGACGATATTAAACAGTATCTCATGAACCCTCCAGTTTTGGTACCTCCCGTCTCGGGGATACCATTTCTTCTATATGTTCGAGCCATGGATCATTCTCTTGGTGCATTACTTGCCCAGAAAAATAAAGATGGCCATGAACAGGCTATTTATTATTTCAGTCGCACAATGACGGGTGCTGAACCGCGTTATTCTCCAATCGAGGAAGAATGCTTAGCATTAATGTTTGCTGTTCAGAAAACGCGACATTATATTATCGGTCAAACGATTCACGTCATTTCTAGAGTAAATCCCATCAGGATTATGATGAAGAAACCTGGTATTCTCAACTCCAGGCTAGCTAATTGGGGAATCTTGTTAGCTCAATACGATATGTATTATATTCCTCAGAAGTCAGTTAAAGGACAGGCTCTTGCTGATTTTCTGGCTGCTCATGCAATTCCAGAAGATTCTAAATTATATGATGAGATTCCTGATGAAGTCTTGGATTCAAATCTGATTTCTGAAGAAGTTCCTACCTGGCGTCTATTCTTTGATGGAGCATCTAGAATAGGTCCTAACGGCGATATTGTCGCCGGAGTTGGGATTGTTCTTGTATCCCCAGAAGGACTAACTATCCAAAGGGCTTATTCTCTAGATCAATCATGTTCAAACAATGTAGCCGAATACAATGCATTACTCATTGGTCTTCAACTTGCTAAACATCTAGATATTCAATATTTGGAAGTTTTTGGAGACTCCAAGCTTATTGTCAATCAGATCAGAGGAACGTATGAAGTTCGTCATCAGGATTTGATACCTTATCATCGAGCAGCACTCTCTATAGCCTCATCTTTTGAAGGTTTCTTTATTAAACATGTTCGACGAGCCTATAATGCAGAAGCTGATGCTTTAGCTAATCTTGCTGCTGTATTAGCTATACCAATCAGACGTCAGCAAGTGATAGTGGTTTATAACCGAGAACTATTCTGTGTTGAGAATAATTTGGCTTTGGCTTTTTCCTATAAACCAGACGAAGATTCTTTCAAACTTGATGCTGGATTAAAGTTCGACAAAATATCCTCGTCTTCTTCCGATTCTACTATGGAATATGTCTTTTCTAATGAAACAGAAGCCATAATTGAAGACTGGAGACGCCCATTTCTAGATTTTATTTTGTATGATATACTTCCTGATAATCCGAGTGAAGCAGCGTCTATTCGACGTCGATCTCTCAGATTCTATTTTAATCATACGATGAAAACATTATATCGTCGGTCTTATGACGGTCTTCTCCTCCGATGCATTGCTGGTGAAGAAACACAACAGATAATCCGTGAAGCACATAATGGTGTTTGCGGAGCTCATCAACCAGGTCCTAAACTTCAAGAGCGTATCCGACGTATGGGTTATTATTGGCCCACGATGGTGGCTGACGCTATTCAATATGCTCGAAAATATAAAGCCTGTCAAATTCATGCAGACTTTATCCATCAACCGTCAGAGTTCTTACACCCAACAGCGGCATCATGGCCCTTTGAAGCTTGGGGCATGGACATCATTGGTCCCATCAACCCACCATCATCAAGAGGACATCGGTTTATTTTAGCAATAACCGATTATTTTTCCAAATGGGCTGAAGCAATCCCATTATCTGAAGTTAAAACTTCTAGTGTTATCAACTTCGTCAAACATCATGTTATCTATCGATTTGGTGTTCCTCGGCGTATTATCCATGATAACGGACCGCAGTTCGTCAGTCAGAAATTTACTCGATTCTGCGACGATCATCGGATTAATAATTTAGCTTCTACAGCATATAATCCAGCAGCTAATGGATTGGCAGAAGCTTTCAATAAAACAATCATCAAACTCTTGAAAAAGTTCGTTTCTTCCAACAAACGCAACTGGAGCGAGAAGCTTGGTGAATGTTTATGGGCCTACCGCACCACAGTTCGCAATGCGACCGGATGTACACCTTTCTCTTTAGTATATGGGTGTGAAGCTGTTCTTCCCCTTGAGATCCAGATTCCTTCTCTGAGAATTACAATCTCCAATGAACTGACAACAGAAAACAATGATCGTCTTCGACTTCAAGAGTTGGAAACTCTAGATGAAAAACGATTGTATGCTCAACAAAATATCGAGCTGTATCAGGCCCGAATCTCAAAAGCTTTTAATCGAAAAGTCAAAGTCAGAGCATATCAGAAGGGAGAACTGGTCATTACTGTCAGACGTCCTATGACCATGACATATATGAGCAAAGGCAAATTTGATGCAAAATGGGAAGGCCCATTCGTAGTAAACAAAGTCTTTTCTAACGGAGCATACCAGCTTGCCTCTATGGATGGGAAAGTCATGATGATGCCTATCAATGGCAAATTCTTAAAAAAATATTATGTATAATATTTTCATCATTCCCCAGCAGAGTCGCCAATTTATTTTCCATAAATAAATTTACTTTATTTATTTTGTATCTGAGAAAATTACAACTGTAGGAATCCAATCTAGAAGACGATTACTTTATCCCTTGGACGATGCGATGAAGAAGACTCGAACTTTGAAGAACTTGGACAGCAACTGGGCAATCTCTCTGTTCTCTCTGAAATTGACTGTAGTGTCTGATGAAGATGAAGAAACTCTCTTTTATAGAGTTCAGGATAACTGTCCTTAAGCATACGCTCAGGTAGTTACTTGACGTGTGCATAACTGCAGGGACGCGTGGCAAATTCTGATGGAGACACATTAGCGTGCGGTTGAAAGTAGTGGAGCATATTCAGGAGAGATTGATGGCATGAATGCCACGTTGCATAACTTCTGAAGAAGTGGATAACTGAGTACAGGACACATGAGAACGTGTGTTAACTGCTCATTGAAAATCATTCTGGACATAACTGCTGTGATACGCTGCCTTAGAAGAAGAGTCATACGCTAGCTTTGAAGGCACATGTCTTGCATACGCTTACTTGGACAGCGTAGAACCATATAAAGCTGATACGCTCACATTATTGACAGGGAGTCGTATGGAAACTATACGCTCACTTGTCAAGGAGTCGTATGGAATCCATGCGCTCACTTGGTTGAGAAGGAGTCGTATGAGATCCATACGCTCACTTAGTTGGAAGAAGTCGTATGAGATCCATACGCTCACTTAGTTAGAAGAAGTCGTATGAAATCTATACGCTCACTTAGTTGGAAGAAGTCGTATGAGATCCATACGCTCACTTAGTTGGAAGAAGTCGTATGAGATCCATACGCTCACTTAGTTGGAAGAAGTCGTATGAGATCCATACGCTCACTTAGTTGGAAGAAGTCGTATGAGATCCATACGCTCACTTAGTTGGAAGAAGTCGTATGAGATCCATACGCTCACTTAGTTGGAAGAAGTCGTATGAGAAATAAGTAGACACGTGGCCATCATCAATCTTCTTTGATACGCCATATCTTCCAATAACTGACAAAAATCTTCTCGAGCGTCGTGACTGCGGATATGATGGCTGACAGACTGTCAAAACTGACAGTAATGATGGCTTTTACATTTATGAGAAATGCTGAGCTGTCCTCGTAGAAGACAAAACCGACTCTTCGAAAACATATACGACGGCTAGTCTCCATTGGACAGCTGTCTTTGCACGAAAGACGAAGTGTCAGATTCATCCTTTATTAAATATATGCTGTGCTGTCATCTCAGAAAATAATAAAATATTTACTGAGCGTACGGCCTTTGGATGAGCGTATGGCCTTGACTGAGCGTATGGCCTTGAGCGTATGACTTGGACTGAGCGTATGACTTGGACTGAGTCTTATGTCAGCGTGTCATAATTTTCACACCCTACAAGACCCCCTTCAAAGTTTTCGAACTTTATGAATTTCAAAAGTTCGAAATTACTTTGAACTTTAAAGTGAGAATAAGTCCTGACACGCTGGCATGAGTTTGTTATCTTCCTCAATATCAGTGCAAATCTTTAGGGATTTTGTTTAAAGAATATCCGCCGTTTGAACTACTTTCTTTCTTCTATAAATAGGTCTTCCAACACCTATTTTATTTCTTTACCAGAGCTTTTGCCTTCGAGAGAGAAAAGAGCTTTCAGAAACTCAAGATCTTTCTTGTTCTTCTTCGTCTTCAACTCCATCTCTATTAATAGCACCCAAGATTGATGCTGCTGCGAAAGGAAAGGGGAAAGCCCCTGAAGAGTCATCTCATCCTGCCGTCGACACTGCCACTACCAAGAAGACGGCCAGTCAGCGTGTTTCACGCAGTGAACGGCCATTGAAACCTCTTTATGGTGAGGACGAAGATGATGAACAAATAACTATTCCCTTTTTAGGGCTCTGGTTAGAACAAAACTCAGAAAAACGTATCCCTCTTTAGGGTCAATACGTCAGCAAATACGCTTCCCTCTTTAGGGTTTAGCCGTATTCCATGTTTTTCGTTTTTACGAAAAATATGTTTGGAGCGTATATCTGTAAGATACGCATATTTTTGATAGAGATATCAAAATACACTATCTTTTAAAAGAATATGCTATGGCAATTTGTCTCATTGAGATACGCTAACCCTGCGTTAGCGTAAACTTTTGATGATCATCTTGTCAACCATACGCGGATATGCTCAAACTGATCATAAACTGAACTTTAAAAACCATTCACTTAAGATAAAATCTGTTATACGCTTAAAGAAAACTAAGCGTATACTGAACCTTGAGTCAACCATACGCTTAAGGAAAACTGAGCGTATGTTGAACCTTGAATCTGCCATACGCTTAAAGAAAATTGAGTGTATGCTGAGCCTTGAGTCTGCCATACGCTCAGTTTTTACTAAGCATACAGCTCAACATACGTTCGGTTTTACTAAGCGTATAGCTCAACTTACGCTCAGTTTTTACTAAGCGTATGGCAGACTCAAGGCTCAGCATACACTCAATTTTCTTTAAGCGTATGGCAGATTCAAGGTTCAGCATACGCTCAGTTTTCCTTAAGTGTATGGTTGACTCAAGGTTCAGTATACGCTTAGTTTTCTTTAAGCGTATAACATATTTTATCTTAAGTGAATGGTTTTTAAAGTTCAGTTTATGATCAGTTTGAGCATATCCGCGTATGGTTGACAAGATGATCATCAAAAGTTTACGCTAACACAGGAGTTAGCGTATCTCAATGAGACAAATTGCCATAGCATATTCTTTTAAAAGATAGTGTATTTTGATATCTCTATCAAAAATACGCGTATCTTACAGATATACGCTCCAAACATATTTTTCGTAAAAACGAAAAACATGGAATACGGCTAAACCCTAAAGAGGGAAGCGTATTTGCTGACGTATTGACCCTAAAGAGGGATACGTTTTCTAAGTTTTGTTCTAACCAGAGCCCTAAAAAGGGAATAGTTATTTGTTCATCATCTTCGTCCTCACCATAAAGAGGTTTCAATGGCCGTTCACTGCGTGAAACACGCTGACTGGCCGTCTTCTTGGTAGTGGCAGTGTCGACGGCAGGATGAGATGACTCTTCAGGGGCTTTCCCCTTTCCTTTCGCAGCAACATCAATCTTGGGTGCCATTAATGGAGATGGAGTTGAAGACGAAGAAGAACAAGAAAGATCTTGAGTTTCTGAAAGCTCTTTTCTCTCTCGAAGGCAAAAGCTCTGGTAAATAAATAAAATAGGTGTTGGAAGACCTATTTATAGAAGAAAGAAAGTAGTTCAAATGGCGGATATTCTTTAAACAAAATCCCTAAAGATTTGCACTGATATTGAGGAAGATAACAAACTCATGCCAGCGTGTCAGGACTTATTCTCACTTTAAAGTTCAAAGTAATTTCGAACTTTTGAAATTCATAAAGTTCGAAAACTTTGAAGGGGGTCTTGTAGGGTATGAAAATTATGACACGCTGACATAAGACTCAGTCCAAGTCATACGCTCAGTCCAAGTCATACGCTCAAGGCCATACGCTCAGTCAAGGCCATACGCTCATCCAAAGGCCGTACGCTCAGTGAATATTTTATTATTTTCTGAGATGACAGCACAACATATATTTAATAAAGGATGAATCTGCTACTTCGTCTTTCGTACAAAGACAGCTGTCCAATGGAGACTAGCCGTCGTATATGTTTTCGAAGAGTCGGTTTTGTCTTTTACGAGGACAGCTCAGCATTTCTCATAAATGTAAAAGCCATCATTACTGTCAGTTTTGACAGTCTGTCAGCCATCATATCCGCAGTCACGATGCTCGAGAAGATTTTTGTCAGTTATTGGAAGATATGGCGTATCAAAGAAGATTGATGATGGCCACGTGTCTACTTATTTCTCATACGACTTCTTCCAACTAAGTGAGCGTATGGATCTCATACGACTTCTTCCAACTAAGTGAGCGTATGGATCTCATACGACTTCTTCCAACTAAATGAGCGTATGGATCTCATACGACTTCTTCCAACTAAGTGAGCGTATGGATCTCATACGACTTCTTCCAACTAAGTGAGCGTATGGATTTCATACGACTTCTTCCAACTAAGTGAGCGTATGGATCTCATACGACTTCTTCCAACTAAGTGAGCGTATGGATCTCATACGACTCCTTCTCAACCAAGTGAGCGTATGGATTCCATACGACTCCTTGACAAGTGAGCGTATAGTTTCCATACGACTCCCTGTCAATAATATGAGCGTATCAGCTTTATATGGTTCTACGCTGTCCAAGTAAGCGTATGCAAGACATGTGCCTTCAAAGCTAGCGTATGACTCTTCTTCTAAGGCAGCGTATCACAGCAGTTATGTCCAGAATGATTTTCAATGAGCAGTTAACACACGTTCTCACGTGTCCTGTACTCAGTTATCCACTTCTTCAGAAGTTATGCAACGTGGCATTCATGCCATCAATCTCTCCTGAATATACTCCACTACTTTCAACCGCACGCTAATGTGTCTCCATCAAAATTTGCCACGCGTCCCTGCAGTTATGCACACGTCAAGTAACTACCTGAGCGTATGCTTAAGGACAGTTATCCTGAACTCTATAAAAGAGAGTTTCTTCATCTTCATCAGACACTACAGTCAATTTCAGAGAGAACAGAGAGATTGCCAAGTTGCTGTCCAAGTTCTTCAAAGTTCGAGTCTTCTTCATCGCATCGTCCAAGGGATAAAGTAATCGTCTTCTAGATTAGATTCCTACAGTTTTAATTTTCTCAGATACAAAATAAATAAAGTGAATTTATTTATGGAAAACACTTATGACTTAGGAATTTAATTCCATGACTATTGCAACTTGGCCCAAGGCCCATGCCATGAAACCCTAACCCTAATTGCAGCGATGTGGCCGGCCCCTAGGATTCCCCCCTATAAAGAATCTCATTGAATGTTCTTGCCTCTTTTGTATTGTTTCAACATTTTGAAGAAAGAGGTAAAGAGCAATATGTCCCAGTCTATAACTTTCTCATTTCAAGTCCTTTTTGACTCAAATCTTTTGCAATAGATTCTAACCCTCCTCTATTTGATATTAATGGAGAGTAATTTCAGTTTGAGAGCAATTTGGAGGATTTGGCTAGCAACGGGAATCAATTGATTTGGGGCTTTTCTTCGTCATTTGTACCCTGTAGGTAAAACCTTCAAATTTCATTTTAATTCTGTTTTATTTGTATGGTAGCCTAGATCTAGGTGTCCCCTACCTGTAGTGAAGGTTTGGTGTCAATTGCATTCGATTTCGTGTTCGTATCGGACACGTATCAGTTTTCTAGTGTAGATGTTTGATGAAATGCCACACTCATAATTATTTCACTATTATTGAAATGTAATTGATTGAATTTCTAGTACTATGTGTCGTATTTGATTTCGTGTCTACTTCATGTGGTTTTCGTGTCGTGTCGTGTCCCTACGAGGACACGAACTTGCTGCATAGGTCGCGGGAACACTGTCCTACTACACGGGTAGGATTGCTCACTGGACACAGCGTTTGGACATGCGCCACTTGGCGAGGACCGAGGGGCAGTGACTGACACGAGTCCCCTCGATTCTCGAATCGAGTCATGTCGAGTCGGACACGTTCTAGGGCCCGTACCGAATTTTGCCTGCACTGTATACGTGATACAGGCGGCTTTGACACGAACTTCGTGTCGTATCCTGGAGTCACATGGACACGGTGCAGTATGTCTGTTTCGTAGCCCTAGAGGTGGCAAACCTAGGTGTACATCCGCATTATGTCTCGTATCGTGTGTCGTGTCCTAGACATGAGTGCATGCGTGCACGAGACTGTGTATTCGTATGTGCACGTGTAGTGTTCGTGTGATGTGGACACGTCGTATCCAGCACTGGGTGACACGAGATGACTCTATGGACATGAGCACATGTGTGTCTATCATTACCAACCAATCAATCTAGATATTAGTTGTTATTTTGATTCGAATTTGTAGGAATTTCCCTATTTTCTGATACCTAGACTGTAGGTTAATTCTGAAATTTTGAAATTGGGTTTAAACTGTTTTCTTTGTTGATAATTGCAATAATGTACACCTATATACATCTGAGAATTAGCCTACATATTTGGGTTCATATTAGCATGGGTTTTGGCTTTCGAAATTGCATTTTTAACTGTTAAATTGGTAACTGATTGCATACACTGTTCCTGAAAACTTAAACTGTTTGTATGAACTAGAAATCTAAGAATTTAAAACTGTTTGTGTGCATTAATGTATAGACTAAGATTTAACTACATGTAGGGTTCCATGTTTACATGAGAATTGGATCTTTGAATTTGCTTTGGGACTAAAACCAGAGAACCTGGATTTCAAACACTGATTTGCCACACACAAATGTATGCACACTCACACATTGTTGACATCTACACACTGTTTTCTGAGAACTCTTGACACTGAATTACATACACTGTTTCATTTTCCTATACACACATTTACTGTTTGAAATCTGAGAACACACATGAGCTGTGACTGAAATATTGAGTCCTATTACACATTTACACACATTGCACTCTGGAAACATGAGACCCTATCCACACACACACCTAAACTGAGAACCTGAGATTGGCACACTTTTTTGAACACACATTTCCCTATAAAATCTAAGAATGGTATTCACTCTCACACATTGATTTCTATGTATCTACACACACTCTCTCTATTTAAACCTGGGAACACAACACCTATCTACATTGCACTATTTTTTCCTAAGAACCCACTGTCCTTTCCATATTACACACACGCACACAAATTACAAAATCTGAGACACATTCCACCACAGCAACCTACATTACACTCACACCCATGTAAACTATTTCCTGAGAACAGTTTGTACTGTTTCACCCATTGACACTCACACATTACTCTACACCACACATACACATTTCCCTATCTAATCTGAGAACCTATGACACACTTTACACACACATAGATATAATAACTGATATATATTGTACTGTTTTCCTGAGATTAATATATTGATACATACACACACATTACATTACACACACATGACTGAACACTCTCACTATTTTCCCCTTTCACATGCACACACACTAGCACAATAAAACCTGAGAACTTGCACTGTTTAACTGATATTACACAGACACACACACATTATTTCACTAAATTCCTGAAACCTGTCACTCACACTTACACACACATTTGCAGATTGTTTTCCTATGTCCTCTACACACACACTGATGTACACTATAGCCTATGTTATTTCTTTACACACACACACACACATTGAGGTACCCTTATAACCTATGATGTTCCCTACATGTAACCACGTACTCACCATTGATGTCACTCACACACACTCATGTACACACACACACATGTCACTCTCTCACTATATATATATATATATATATATATATATATATATATATATATATATATATATATATTTTATAAACCAGTAATTTTATTGAAGAAATAGGAAATAACAGGTTACAAAAGCTATCCCACACCAACAAGTAGCCATGATCCCGGAATTGCAGGCTTGTGCTTACAGCGCCGTAAAGCTTTCCCCACCTGTCTTCTAATTTCTGCAATCAACTGAGAAACCGAGTAAGATTACTCCTCGTACCGCCATTTATTCCTATTCTTCCAGACCACCCAGCACGTAGCAGCCACTACTATCTCCTTCAAATGAACATTAGGCCTCTGCCACCACTCCTTGAGATAACTAATGAAACCCACCCGCCATCTTTTGACCTTGAGATCAGTCTGTAGCTGGCGCCAAACTTGGACAGTAAACTCACCTTCACCAAAAACATGAGCAGTAGTCTCCACCTGTGGGCGTGAACAGCAATGACACTTCGACCCTAGCTGAAAACCCAATGCTTGAATATTATCATCCGTTGGCAACTTGTTGGTCAGTATCCTCCACATTAATACGGACCACTTGTAAGGAATACAAGAACCCCAGATATGGGTGAAATGAGGCTGAATAGATATTTGCATTTTGTCTATATAACCTTGTGTGATAAATGTAATATAATATAATATAGATATTTGCATTTTGTCTATATAATTAGTATGTATATATATGTGGAAATTAAATATATGTGCATGCCTATATAGGTGTATATGGCATATAGCCTATGTAGTATAGCCTATGGGCATCCCAATGTGCAAGTCTATGTGTATATGGAATGTATACACATGAGTTTAGTGTGTTGTTAGACTTGTGTGACTTGTGAATAATGTGTGCTTGCTAGGGTAGACTGGTTAGGCTTAGTGAGACTTGTCTGGGTTAGGTTTGACCTAGTTGACCTAGTTTAACTAGAGTAGTTTGACTAGAGTTGACCAAAGGTTGACTTTAGTCTAGATTGACCAAACATCATATAGAATGCATCGTAGCAGTGATTTTACTAATTTGGATATATTGTGACTTGTACTATTTTGAATAGGAGCCAGACATCACTCCTCAGGCAGTATTTCATTCAGATACTCAAGATATCAGGCGAGTATATTCTCTGACCATTTCATACTTGCTAGGACTATATTCTTGCTCTAGATTACTTTACTTGATGCTGACACGATGGAAATACGGATTAGTACTATATGGATCTTTTCATACGATGTTATCCCCCTCAGGAGCATCGGATACGTCATGTTATGTACGTTTCACTTTCATCATGTATTCCTGTGCTTTCACCATTCATGTGCACTCTCGTAATTCATGTACTCTCATGTTCATGGAGCCCCCATGTTTATATTCATGTGCACCTATTTATGGTTCCCCATGTGAAATCATGTGCAATAACATAACTTGAACGGATCCTTGTATATTGATTGGGGATGGGGAGTAAAAATAGTCATGTGGACATTTTCAAAGTAGTGTAGCCATGTACAACCTCTCATGTTTATTATCAAGCCGTTCACATGTCTATCTTGTACTCTAAATTACTAGTTCACTGTAGCTCTTTACTTATAGTAGATATTTCTTTACAGTCTTCTCTTTTATGTCATGTATACTCTTCAGCATTTCATGTATCTTACTCTAATGCCTGTATTATATTTCTGTCATGATATGAACTGTATGAGATGTACTGTGCTCGCTCCCATCCTGACTGGACTTGTTGAAATATTACAGATGACCTTGAGGAGCTAAGTCCCACTTATTATGGAACAGGCCTAGATATACATGAGAGCTGGACTCTCAGGAGGACCCAGCACTTGCAGAGGATATTACTCCAGTAGTCTAGGCTAGTTAGCTAGGCTAGTATCTATTTATCTTCATGTCTTATTGGATACACTTGTACTTATTTGGAGATTTGTTATTCTGGATTATGGAGTTGTTTATCTTAGACATTTAGCTATGTTTCTTATCTGTATTTATCATCTAGGGATTCTGCTGTTTATCTATCTATCTTTTCGTACTTTCTTCCTTAGTTGTGATTGAGTTGTACTTTATATTGTCACCTCCATTCGGAGTGTATATACTGTACAGGTACCTTATAACTGTTAGATGTATGTGACCTAGGTCAGCGTTCTACCGTCGAAACTGCGGCGTAGGCTGGACGTAACCACTTCTCGTGCCCCTACACTGGGTACGAGTCGTGACACGTTTTTATTGGTGGCCCATGCAGGTCGAGAGTCGCATTATTACGATATCGTAGTAGCACAACGACTTAGTTGTACTACTACGAGCCTACAATAGAATATAGGAAGTAAGGTGTTAGAATGAGAGGATACTCAATCATAGTTAGGATTCCTTGAGAGATTCCTGGGACGACCCTGGAGAATCTTATTTAAACTTTAATTTGAAATCCTTTCCCTTGTTTTGTTCGCTCTCACTCCTTGATTATTGAATTTCATTTTCGATGGATCGTTGTTGATTTTGATTTTCCTATCGAGATGAATTTTATGGCCTGAGTTATGATATTTTTTGATAACATATATTGACGAGAATAACAGGGATGGTAAAACGTCTACTTGATTATGGAACCTGTAGATTATCGCAGCCATATTAGCCGACGTGGCGGAAACATAGAGACCTAACTTCGGATGTACGTATCTTGGTTATGAGATTTGGAATTTCTCGCAGCTATACTAGTCGATATAGAGAGAATTCTAGACGACATGATTATAGAGATGCATACCCCAGTTATGAAATCTATCGTTTATCGCAGCCTTGCTTACTGGCATGGCAAGGACTCTGAGTAACATGATTTTGTACAGACGCATATGATTATCAGATTGTATCTTGAGAAGGTTTTTAAACATATCATCTCTATCATACACTTCTGTTGTTATAAAATTGTATTCCATCATCAAATAACTTAATAGTAAGGATATTTTAGTTTTGTAGAGCTTATTCATATGTTGTTCCTTCATAGTGTAATGATATGATGACTTGTAGAGTGGCTGTACCCTAGAGATGATAGTTAGCATTGGTATTAGAATAATAATCAATTGTAAATAATTCTCCTATTATTTATAATACCTACCAGTTTCTATATAGGACGTTAGTATGCCTTACAGCCTTGATGATTTGTTATTATTTTTTCCTTACCCTTTCCAGTAAGGCACCCATGACCAGAGCCTATCCTTGAGTGTAGTTGTAGTTTCACCTAAGACTGAGAGGTCTATATATATATATAGATGGGTTACAGATGATATTGGCATATGGGATAGGGGTTTGGTTGGTATCTATAGGTCATTGTTTTATAGGTATTGACATGTTGTTTAGCCTATATTTGGTCCATTTTTCTATTTTAGTTAAGTTCTCTTTGTGTTGAGTTCAGTCATTTTTGATCAACCTTTATAGGCAATGTGCAGACCCTTCATTAGATACCCTGTTCCCTTGGTTCAGACTTGTACAAGTTGTTCACTGCACTCAATATTTCATTACCTACCATGTAGAATCATAGATTTCTCTGGACCATTGTTCAGACCCCAATTATTGACTCACCAATATAACTATCAACCCATAACATATTCTACATATCTGGAGAGTTAGTATCATGCATATTAGAGGTCTGCACTCATTCTTACTTTCTGTACATGGTGACATACTGTATCTCTTAGCATTTTACTTTACTTGATAGCCTTGTAAAACCCTTCATTTTAACCTGCAGTACCTGCCCTACAGTGGAGTTTAAACCTTTTTGGGCATGGTTGTTCAGTCCATTTAGGACAGTTGTAAACATTGGAGATATAATGTGGGCTGTTAATAAGAGTTCTCCTTGATCAATTGTTCTGTCCCTCTTTCATTCTTAGATATAGATGATACCTGCTTAGCCCGTCTGTCCAGATACATGTCCAAACCTTTTCTTCCATTGTTGGTTCAGTCTTCTAAAAGCCTGTACCTGGGCATTAGTTCAATTCTCTATATGTATGTGTCCTACATATCATTGTCCTACATATGATTGTTCTGCATCTTCATGTGCAGCCACGCTACACTACTGTTCTGTTCCAATACACCCTACAGTATCTGACCCCTTCATTGGAGTGATAGGCATGTGGTAGGGAGTGTGTGTTATTAGACTTTGAGTAGAGTTTGAGGTGATGAGAGTTGAATATATATAGCTGTATATATGTAAATGTATTTTGTTTTGGTATGTAGCCTGCACTCATTTGCAGTATACTACCTATTGCATTTCCTGCACACCAGTTTGGTTCACTTCTTTTAGAACACTGTCCTGCATGTAGTTTAGTAGGTGTTCAGTCCAGATAGAGAGGAGAGGCCCAGGTTTGATCTAAAGGCATGTTTCAGTCACCATGTAGGTTTTCTTTCACTTTAACTTTACGAGTGGACCCTAATGTCCTGTCCTTTTGCTTATAAATTCAGTCTCCTCAGCATCATTCCCTTTTGCCTACACTGATGTTTCAGACCATTCATCCTTAGCCTAATTTCTAAGCATTTGTTCAGTTCCTTATGAGTTTAGCCTACTTTAACACTTTGATAATCAGTTATATATATATATATATATATATATATATATATATATATATATATATATATATATAAATAAATATATATATATATATATATAAGAGTTAGTCTATTATAGAGTTTTTTTTTGCTAATTTCTAGTTGCCAACACCTAGATAGAAAGCATAAGTAAAACCCTAAGAAGTTGACCAGTTGTTGACCAAGTACTTGGATGTTGACAAATTGACTAGTTGTTGACCAATAGTTGACCATTGACTATGTTTGACTTAGTTGACTGGAGATAGGATTAGAAGTAGCTTGTTGTTGTGTTTGTTTGATCATGTTTGATTATTTAGTAACTTGAGACCTTGTTGTGTTTAGGTCGGAGACATGGTTTTTCTGAGGATATCTCTGACTCGTAGTACCATACGTTTTGGTGGAAGTGGGAAGCTTAGCCCGCGCTTCATCGGACCTTCCGTGATCAGCGGAAGAGTCGGTGACGTAGCATAAAGGCTAGACTTGCTACCTATACTAGTGGGTGTCCACAACGTATTCCACGTATCACAGTTGAGACGGTATGTGGCTGATCCTAGCCATGTACTTGACCATTCAGAAATTGAGCTGGGACCTACTCTCAGTTATCCAGAACAGCTAGTGGAGACTCTGGATCGCCGAGAGAAGGTACTGAGAAACCAGGTGATACCCTTGGTTCGCGTCGTATGGAGGCATCATTCTCCAGGAGAGTCTACCTGGGAGCGGGAGGATGAGATGCACGAGCGATACCCATATCTTTTTGGACCTTGAGGTATGATTGTCTATCCTTCTCAACAGTTTAGTTTCGCCTTTTAATTTCGAGGACAAAATTATTTTGAGGATGGTAGATTTGTCACTACCACATTTTAGCTTGAGGGTATTTTCGTCATTTATGAATTTTTGAATTTATTTTGATTTATCGAATTGGTGATTGTTAATTTTGACTTTGACTAGTTGAGAATTTGGAGACCAACCTAGATGTTGACTCTAGCTATGGTGACTTGGTTAGCATGGTGTGACCCTAGTCTAACGTAAGTTAACCCATTTTTAGTTATTTAGAATCTAGTTCAATGGGAGGAATAATGAATAGGTACAATGACTTATGACTTAGGAATTTAATTCCATGACTATTGCAACTTGGTCCAAGGCCCATGCCATGAAATCCTAACCCTAATTGCAGCCATGTGGTCGACCCCTAGGGTTTTCCCCCTATAAAACATCTCATTGAATGTTCTTGCCTCTTCTGTGTTGTTTCAACATTTTGAAGAAATAGGTAAAGAACAATCTTCCCCAATCCATAACTTTCTCATTTCAAGTACTTTTTGACTCAAATCTTTTGCAATAGATTCTAACCCTCCTCTATTTGTAATTTCAGTTTGAGAACAATTTGAAGGATTTGGCTAGCAACGAGAATCAATTGATTTAGGGCTTTTCTTGGTCATTTGTAACCTGTAGGTAAACCCTTCAAATTTTATTTTAATTCTGTTTTCTTTGCATGGTAGCCTAGATCTAGGTGTCCCCTATCTGTAGTGAAGGTTTCGTGTAATTTTCATTCGATTTCGTGTCCTTATCGGACACGTATCAGTTTTCTAGTGTAGGTGTTTGATGAAATGCCACACTCATGATTATTTCACTATTCTTGAAATATAATTGATTGAATTTTTAGTGCTATGTGTCGTATTTGATTTTATGTCTGTTTTGTGTGGTTTTTGTGTCGTGTCGTGTCCACACGAGGACACGAACTTGCTGCACAGGCCGCGGGAAAACTGTCCTGCTACACGGGTAGAATTGCTCACTGGACACAGCGTTTGGACACGCGCCACTTGGCGAGGACCAAGGGGCAGTGACTGAGACGAGTCCCCTCGAGTCTCGAATCGAGTCGTGTTGAGTCGGACACGTTCTAGGGCCCGCACTGGATTTTGCCTGAACTGTGTACGTGACACAGGCGGCTTTGACACGGACTTCGTGTTGTGTCCTAGAGTCACGTGGACACGGTGCAGTGTGTCTGTGTCGTAGCCCTAGAGGTGGCGAACCTAGGTGTACACCCGCATCATGTCTCGTGTCGTGTCCTAAATACGAGTGCATACGTGCACGAGACTGTGTATTCATGTGTGCACGTGTAGTGTTCGTATAATATGGACACGTCGTATCCGACACTGGGTGACACATGATGACTCTTTGGACACGTGCACATGTGTGTCTTTCATTACCAACCAATCAATCTAGATATTAGTTGTTATTTTGATTCGAATTTGTAGGAATTTCCCTATTTTTTGATACCTAGACTGTAGGTTAATTCTGACATATCGAAATTGGGTTTAAACTGTTTTCTTTGTTGATAATTGCAATAATGTACGCCTATATACATCTGAGAATTAGCCTACATATTAGGGTTCATATTAGCATGGGTTTTGGCTTTCGAAATTGTATTTTGAACTGTTAAATTGGTAACTGGTTGCATACACTTTTCCTGAAAACTTAAGCTGTTTGTATGAACTGGAAATCTGAGAATTTAAAACTATTTGTGTGCATTAATGTATAGACTAAAATTTAACTACATGTAGTGTTTCATGTTTGCATGAGAATTGGATCTTTGAATTTGCTTTGGGATTGAAACCCGAGAACCTGGATTTCAAACACTGATTTGTCACACACAAATGTATGCACACTCACACATTGTTGACATCTACACACTGTTTTCTGATAACTCTTGACACTGAATTACATAACTGTTTCATTTTCCTATACACACATTCACTGTTTGAAATCTGAGAACACACATGAGCTGTCACTGAAATATTGAGCCCTATTATACATCTACACACATCGCACTCTGGAAACATGAGACCCTATCCACACACACACCTAAACTGAGAACCTGAGATTGGCACACTGTTTTGAACACACATTTCCCTATAAAATCTGAGAATGGTATTGACTCTCACACATTGATTTCTATGTATCTACACACACACTCTCTATTAAAACCTGGGAACACAACACCTATCTACATTGCACTGTTTTTTTTCTAAGAACCCACTGTCCTTTCCATATTACACACACACACACACAAATAACAAAATCTGAGACACATTCTACCACTGTTACCTACATTACGCTCACACCCATGTAAACTGTTTCCTGAGAACAGTTTGTACTGTTTCACCAATTGACACTCACACATTACTCTACACCACACATACACATTTCCATATCTAATCTGAGAACCTATGACACACTTTACACACACATAGATATAATAACGGATATATATTGTAATGTTTTTCTGAGATTAATATATTGATACATACACACACACATTACATTACACACACATGACTGAACACTCTCACTATTTTCCCATTTCACATACACACACACTAGCACACTAAAACCTGAGAACTTGTACTATTTAACTGATATTACACACACACATTATTTCACTAAATTCCTAAAACCTGTCACTCACACTTACACACACATTTGTACACTATTTTCCTATGTCTTCTACACACACACTGATGTACACTATAGCTTATGTTATTTCTCTACACACACACACATTGAGGTACCCTTATAACCTATGATGTTCCCTACATGTACACACACACTCACCATTGATGTCACTCGCACACACTCATGTACACACACACACACATGTCACTCTCTCACTCTATGTATATATATACATATTATATATAACCTTGTGTGATAAATGTAAAATAATATAAATATATGCATATTGTCTATATAATTAGTATGTATATATAGGTGAAAATTAAATATGTGTGCATGCCTATATAGGTGTATATGGCATATAGCCTATGTAGTATAGCCTATGGGTATCCCAATGTGCAAGTCTATGTGTATATGGAATGTATACACATGAGTTTAGTGTGTTGTTAGACTTGTGTGACTTGTGAATGATGTGTGCTTGCTATGGTAGACTGGTTAGGCTTAGTGAGACTTGTCTGGGTTAGGTTTGACCTAGTTGACCTAGTTTGACTAGAGTTGACCAAAGGTTGACTTTAGCCTAGATTGACCAAACATCATGTAGAATGCATCGTAGCAGTTATTTTACCAATTTGGATATGTTGTGACTTGTACTGTTCTGAATAGGAGCCAACATCACTTCTCAGGCAGTATTTCATTCAGATACTCAGGATATCAGGCGAGTACATTCTCTGACCGTTTTATACTTGCTAGGACTATATTCTTACTCTAGATTACTTTACTTGATACTGACACGATGGAAACACGGATTAGTACTATATGGATCTTTCATACGATGTTATCCCCTCGGGAGCATCGAATACATCATGTCATGTGCGTTTCACTTTCATCATGTATTCCTGTGCTTTTACCATTCATGTGCACTCTCGTAATTCTTGTACTTTCATGTTTACGAAGCCCCCATGTTTATATTCATGTGCACCCATTTATGGGCCCCCATGTGAAATCATGTACAATAACATAACTTGAACGGATCCTTGTGTATTGATTGGGGATGGGGGAGTAGAAATAGTCATGTGGACATTTCCAAAGTAGTGTAGCCATGTACAACTCTCATATTTATTATCAAGCCGTTCACATGTCTATCTTGTACTCTAAATCACTAGTTCACTGTAGCTCTTTACCTATAGTAGATATTTATTTACAGTCTTTTCTTTTACTTCATGTATACTCTTCAACATTTTATGTATCTTACTCCATTGCTGTATTATATTCCTATCATGATATGAACTGCGTAAGATGTACTGTGCTCGCTCCCGTCCTGACTAGACCTGTTGAAATATTACAGATGACCTTGAGGCGCTGTGTCCCACTTATTATGGAGCAGGCCTAGATGACACATGTGAGATGGACTCTCAGGAGGACCCATAACTTGCAGAGGACATTACCCCAGTAGTCTAGGCTAGTTGGCTAGACTAGTATCTTTTCATCTTCATGTCTTATTGGATACACTTGTACTTATTTGGAGATTTGTTATTCTGGATTGTGGAGTTGTCTACCTAGGAGCGGGAGGATGAGATGCGTAAGCGATACCCATATCTTTTTGGACTTTGATGTATGATTGTCTATCCTTCTCATTAGTTCAATTTTGCCTTTCAATTTTGAGGACAAAATTCTTTTAAGGAGGGTAGATTTGTCACTACCACATTTTAGTTTGAGGATATTTTGGTCATTTTGGTTTTTTGAATTATTTTATTATTTATTGCATTGGTCTTGTGATTTTTGACTTTTGCTAGTTGTGACTTTAGAGACTAGCCTAGAATTTGACTTTGACTTTGGTGACTTAGTTAGCATGGTGCGGGACCGTAATGTAACTTAAATTTGTCTTAGTTGACTTGAGTGTGGTTAGGGTTCATGAGAGGATTAGGAGAGTTTTGTATTTTGATTTATGGCTAAGGTGGCTCAAAGCCCATTTACATGAAACCCTAACCCTAATCCCCAATATGGTCGGCCACCATAGCCCAACTGTAACCTAATTTCAGCCTATATAATGTCTCTTCATAACCACTTGCCTTTTTAGAAATTCCCTTTTAGGAAACCCTAATTTCTTCCCCCTTTCATCATTTCTCCACCAAATTGATCCCAATCCTTTGCAATTGATTCCAATTTTGGAGTAGAAGTTGAAGGAGGCTAGCTTGCAAGGAGGGAGCTCATTGGGACATTGCTTGAGGAAGGAGACTTCACTATTTAGGACTTTTTCTTGGAGATTGGCTCTCTATAGGTAATCCCTTCAAATCACCTTAAAATCCTAATTTATTACCATAGATGCATCCATCTAGGTGTCCCCTAGATGTAGGAAAAGTTTGGTGAAAATTCGTGTTGATTTGGTATCCGTATCGGACACGTATCAGTGTAGGCTTATAGGTGTTTGATGAAATGCCTCAATGGCGATTTTATTGCTGTTTTTGAAATCTTTTTGAACAAATTTGTAGAGCTACATGTGCTCTTGGATTTCCTGCATGACTGAGTCGATCATTGGCTTTGTGTCATGTCGAATGAGGGGCTGGACACGCCGTACAGACTATACGAGCAGTGTCCTGCTACCCGACAGCAAGTTCTCCGTGTCTGTGTCACTTGGACATGTGACACTTGGTGGGTGCCTTGGGGCAGTGACTGACACGTCAGCCCGCAAGTGGCGTGACGAGTCGTGTTGTATCGGTATCGTATTTGTGAGTGCACCGATTTCATGTACACTGTGCAGTAGCCGTGTCTAGGCTCTGATAGTGTGTTGTACAGAGCGTAGACACGACGTAGACACGAAGTGTCGTATCGAGTGTGTAGCCCTATGTGTGGGCAACACGTGGACACAACCACGTGACTCCACGTGAGTTGTGTCATGTCCACGAGCTCATAGACTCGCCGCATGAGCCTGTACAGTGGCCGTGTGTTGGCGAGTGTTCGTGAGTGTCTGGACACACCGTGTCCTATTGTGTGGACACCATACGACTCGTAAGACACACTGATATATGCACGAGTGTTTACCGACCATTAATTATGATTTTTACTTGATTTCGTGTTGGATTTGGGGTTTTCTCCATTATTACTGATACGCGTACAGTAACCTATTTTTCCTGAGATTTCGAATATGTTTATTTGATTTTAAATGTGATTTATGTGTTGTATATATGTGATATCACATCTGGGTTATTTGATTTTGTGTTGGGGTTTAATGTGGAGCTCGAATGGGCTGTGTGGGTGAGGATACATAGGTTTAACTGATACCAGGTTTGGTATATTTCTGAAATGAAGGGTTATGCATATATGTGTGATGAACTGAATGAGAGTAACATGGTATTTTTCCTGAGATTTAAATCACTTCCCTGCTGTACACACAAACCAGACATTAAACTCTTCTCCACCATGTTCTATACACACTATACACTAGTGTACATCACACACACACACACACGTCTACACTTGACTGAACACTGGAAACTCACAGGAACCCGAGAACACTATGTAACCTGTACACACACACTATATAACATGTACACACACACAGTATGTAACCTGTACACACACACTCCCTATCACTCATAATCTGTACACACGCACACCATACAGCTGTACACACACACACTACACATGTATGCTATTAAACAAAAACCTGAGAAGTGTTCCCTGCCAACATGATTTCACACATTACCTGAAAACAATAACCACTCACACACACATCCTATCACTCATTTACCTGAGAACACACACACACACTCACACACCCTAATTACTGTCACACATTACTCTTGTCCACACACACCCATACATGTGAGGCACACACATACACATATTCGCATACACTCTTGACACCATGTATCCTTAACCCCTTGTATATAACCCCTGTTGGCCCATTCCATGGTCACACCCGATTTTAATAATCGACATAAACTTAAGTCAATACGCAAAATATATAAACTACTGCTAATCATTTCTGTCAAGCCCCGAGTCGACGAACCGTTCGTCCTCGGTGTTATTTTGTCGAATCGATCGTCCTCGCTAAGGCATGATGCCGTACGAGTATGGAATTGCACTCGTACAAGGTAAGAACGTTACGTTGATTTTTATATTGAAATGCCAAGTTGAAACTTCATAAATCACATCAAATTGAGACACAATATAGAAAGATAAAAATATGCTTTTCATTCATAGCTTGCAACGAAGAGGAAGTCGTAATTACATTGGATGCCGTTGCGGCTACATTGATTGAAAACAAAAAAAAACATACACGACAAGCTGCCTGAACTAACACTTGTCATTCCATAGATTTGCCCCTTTATACATAAGCTGTCAATTGAATTGGCTTCAAAATACTTCAGCATAGAAGAGCTTCAAAATACCTCTCCGCACTTCAGCTTCAGTTTAGAGCTCCCGTCGCACCTGGGGAATTTGGCGGAAGGGATTAGCACACTTGCTAAGTGGACGAGACGAACCCACTCGTCTAAACTGACTCTGATTGTTAAGGTAGGCATGCTTTAGAGTTGTCTTTCTAATTAGAACTAAATGAATTCAGTTCATATCGATAGCCATCTTTGAAGTAATAAAGCATGCAGTAAAATATAGCAATTTATACCATTTTTTACCACGGCCGTGCTCGTCCCTGCAATAAAACAGAGATAATACTTACTACCTACATAAGACAATAGGTGTGCATGCTATTATCTTATATGCACGGTCATTGGTGTTACACACCATGTGGGACTATCTCAACGGCATTTTGGCCCGTTCAGTCTAGGTTGCAAGCCTGACTGACGGTCCCACAATGCATCAGTGCCGAACCACGATTATTCATTCCCCCTAGGTCGATTCGATTCTGATGCCCCGATACCGATTCGAGGAAAATCAACTTGTGCACAAGCTGTCCATGACCATGCCAATGCGTGAACAGTTTAATACATACAAATAGTTTTGTATAGCACGGACAGTATTGAACGGCATTATTATTTCTCCCAACTCATGCAACGATTTATTTTTCCCAAAGCCGTACTCCCGATTTAGCATCCCGTGGGCACCAAATTGTCTGAGGCATCATAACCCACGATCGATGTTTTATATTATTTTGTAGCACGTAAAATAGTCTATCTTTTTACTAGAACCTTAAACTTTCTCGTTTATATGAGAAACTTATATTTTTCAGAGTAGATTACTCTAAATCGATACGTTTTTCTTGAGTTTTTGACCTTAGTGGATTGGCATGCATTTAACTTGGCATCGTCGATTTGAATGAATTCGAGGCAAAGGAAATTTCGTTTACGGGACAGGGTAGAAAAGAAGGGGCTGAATAACCCACCAAGTTCTTTGATCGTACCGACCATCGAAGCGCTTCGCAACGTTCAAGCTTTAGTTACGCGAGCTCCTGCAATGGCACCAACACTTAGTTAGGATTCCTTCATTATTCCTTCGCTTCAAAATTCGTAAATTGCATTCAGAAAACAACGCGAAAGCACTTCTTCAAAACCCAACAGCAAAAGCTCCATAAAAACCATACAGCGGTCCGGTCCCGTCGAAGGGACTCTTATATATTGCTCACTCGTCAAGACGCAGCCCGCTGCATCTAGGACTTATTCTAACAGAAGTCGTTCCATTAGTTGGATCGTTTCTCGTAACATCCGTCCAAATCGATTTGATCGATGCCGCAAGGTGTTATTGTTTACCAAGCTCAGCGATCAAGTCAGATGGCCATCTAAGTTTCTGACCGATCTGACTCGGCACAAGCATATTATGAAGTCCGTCGCCTATCGAAAGCGGGGCGCTAAATAATATACCACTAAGAAAAAGTTTTGTCTTGAAACTTAAGAACAAGGGTCTGACCTTAAATTAGACAAACAACGCAGGGTACTTCTCTTTCATCTTCGCCTCCATTTCCCACGTCTACACTTCAACTGAATGGTTCGCCAAAGCACGCGGACCAAGAACATCGACCGATTTCGTAATACCTTCTTCTTACGGTCCAAAATTTGAATAGGCTCCTCCGAGTAAGACAAGTCAGTACGTAGCTCCAACTGATCAAAGCTAACTGCGTGACTTGGATCGTGCACGTATTTTCAAAGTTGAGAGACGTAAAAAACATCGTGCATATCCGCCAAGGGAGGAGGTAGTGCAATCCGATAGGCAACCGTTGCAACTCGCTCGATGATCTAGAAGGGACCTACAAATCTCGGGCTCAACTTGCCATTAACGCCGAACTGCATCACACCACGCATGGGCGTTACTTTCAGAAACACATGATCCCCGACCAAGAATTCTAGTGATCGTCGACGAAGATCTGCGTAGGTCTTTTGTTGACTTTTTGCGATACGGAGTCTATCTCGGATCAAGCGAACCTTTTCGACGGCCTGCTCCACCAGTTTCGGTCCAAGCACTTGTCACTCTCCGACTTCGTCCCAACATATTGGTGAACGACACTTCCTTCCGTAGGGCGCTTCATGTGGAGCCATCTGAATGCTCAACTGATAACTATTGTTATACGCAAACTCTGCAAGCGATCTCGTCGATATAGATTTGTGCTAACTGATCGACGCACCATCCTACTTTAATTACGATGAAGTGAGCCGACTTGGTCAATCTATCAACAATGACCCAAATCGCATCATTCTCCTGCGGCGTCTTCAGAAATCTCACAATGAAATCCATCGAGATGTTGTCCCACTTCTACTCGGGAATGGCAAGGTTCTGCAGCTCTCCGTCTGGCCATTGGTGTTCTGCCTTCACTTGCTAACATGCCACGCACTATGACACGAAAGTAGCCATGTCTTTTTTCATGCCGTGCCACCAAAATTTTGTGCACAAGTCCTTTTACATCTTGGTGCTTCCAGGATGTAACGAGTACTTCGCATAATGTGTCTCCGTCATAATTTCTTTTCTGAGTTCGGCAGTTTCAGGAATGTATAGCCTTCCTTTTAGTCTTATCGTCCCGTCTTCGTCTTCCGCAAAGTCAGTCGCCCTTCCTGTTGAAATCAGCTCGCATATCTTCTTCAGCAATGAGTCGTCCTTCTGTGCATTCTTTATCTTGCTAAGCAGGCTCGATCATAACTTCAACTGAGCTAGGTGCAGGTGTTGATACTCAATTCCGAGTTCGATACCCATCGCTTCAAGGTCTCTCCGTATCTCATTATTTATGGCTAGTGATCCCATAAACATTCTGTTAAGCGCGTCGGCTACAACGTTTCCCTTGTCCGGCGTATACTCGATCGTTAGCTCGTAATCTTTTATGAGTTCGAGCCAATGTCGCTGCTGTAGGTTGAGTTCTCGTTATGTAAACAAGTATTTCAGGATTTTATGATCGGTGTATATTCTGCAAGCCACACCATAGAGGTAGTGCCGCCAGAGTTTCAATGCAAACACGATCGCCGCCAATTCTAGGTCGTACGTCGGGTAGTTTTTCTCGTGCTGCTTTAACTGCCGTGAAGCGTAGGAGATGACTTTATCTCTCTACATGAGTACGCACCCGAGGCCAGTTCCCGATGCGTCGCTGAATATCTGAAAGCCTTCTGGACCATCTGGAAGTACAAGGATTGGAGATGAGATGAGTCGTTGCTTCAACTCTTGAAAGCTGGATTCACAGTCGTCACTCCACTCAAATACTACTCCCTTCAGCGTAAGGCAAGTCAGAGGCGATGCTAGTTTTGAAAAGCTCCGCACGAATCTTTGGTAGTAGCCCGCTAAGCCCAGGAAACTCCGAATATCGCTAGCCGAGGTAGGTCGTTTCCAATCTACCATCGCTTCAATCTTCTTTGGGTCCACCGTGATACCTTCAGCAGAGATTACATGTCCGAGGAATGTCACACTACTCATCCAGAACTCTTATTTACTTTGCTTGGCGTATAATATATTTTCATGCAGAGTCTGCAATACCGTCTTCAAGTGTTCTGCATGCTCTTCTCGGTTCCTTGAGTGGATAAGGATATCGTTGATGAACACGACTACAAATTTATCAATTTGGGGTCGGAAGACTCGTTTCATTAGATCCATGAAAGCGGCTAGGGCATTCGTCAAACCGAACGGCATGACTAGGAATTCGTAATGACCATATCGAGTACGGAAGGAAGACTTTGATATGTCGTCGGACTTTATCTTCAACTGATGATAGCCTGAACGAAGATCGATTTTTGAAAATATTGGCGCGCCTTGCAGTTGGTCAAACAAGTCATCGATTCGTGGCAAGGGATACTTGTTCCGTACGGTCGCCTTGTTGAGTTTGTGATAGTCGATGCATAGCCGTATCGATCCATCCTTCTTCTTCACAAATAATACGAGAGCTCCCCACGGAGAGACGCTTGGTTGAATAAATCTGCGGTCTAGCAACTCTTGTAATTGTACCTTCAGCTCCTTCAGTTCTGCTGGAGCCATTCGGTAAGGCGCCTTTGATATCGGCCGTGTATCCGAAAAGGTGTCGATGCTGAATTCTATTTCTTGATCTGGCGGCATCCCGGGCATCTCGTCAGGAAAAACGTCAAGAAAATCTGTCACAACATCAGTCTGCATTGAATTTTTATTATCCTTCCGCGTGTCTCGAACTGATGCCAAGTATCCCGTACAGCTGGAAAGCAACATACGTCTCGCCGAGATTGCCGATACCATCATTACCATCTTCGAGATCGTACCGCACGAATATGCGAACTCTATCTCGCCAGGATGATAAAACACCACTCTCTTCTCCGTGCAATCGATCGTTGCAGGACAAGCGCCCAACCGATCCATGCCCAGGATTATGCCGTACTCTTTGATGTCTAGTACGACGGCATCCAAGGATAGATTTCTTCCCCCGATGCAAATATGTCCATTCCTACAAATAAAGTTCGCAGGCATATCGACTCCCGATGGAGTGCTAACGCTAATGTCTATATCTAGTGATTGCATGGTTATTTTATTTTCTTTCGCATAATCAGCAGATATAAAACTATGCGTCATACCCAAATCGAATAACACTCGAGCAGGTATATTTTTGTAGAGTAATATACCTGTTACAACAGTATCGGACGCGAACGCCTCATCCCGAGTTAATGCATAAACTCGTCCTTGAGCTCTATGGCGTTGATTCTGCGGGTTGACAGGCACCGCATTTACGCCTTGCAGTATAGGCCCTTTATTTTGATTCAGAACGTTCCTTGGTGGGTTGGGTTGATTTGAAACTTTTTGCGGACAAAATGTAACTATATGGCCTATCTCGCCACACTTGTAGCAAGATCTCGTGACGCAATCGGTGGTTCGGTGCCTACGCCTATTGCATCTGCTGCAGTATTGTTCGCCATGGACCCGGTTATCAAATGTGTTCGGACGTTTTGATACTTCCGATCCCCCGACGTCCTTAGAAAGCTTGTTGAAGTGGTTACGGACGACATGCACGGCTCTATGCGACATACGGCCAAAGATACGCTCACTATCGAGAGCGCATCATAGGATTTACGGTAGGTTCGACACCTTTGATTCATGACGTCCCTTCATAGTTCGTCATTTAAGCCTTGTTGGAAGCGTTCACACCATGCTTCCTTGTTGTGCAGGAAGGCAATGACAAACTTTGCCAGTTTTGAGAAGCATAATCGTCGACAGACATATTTCCTTGTCGCAACATCATGAACTCGTCTTCTTTTTGACGACGGACGGCGCGAGGAATGTACTGTTCGAAAAATGCTTTCTTGAACATTTTCCAGGAAATCATAGTATCCGTATCGGCTTTGTACATTTCCTGCTTCTTAGCTGCCCACCAGTCGTAAGCCCTCAGTTTTAGCTGTAATGTCGCACATGTTACCCTCTGGGACCCTTTAATGCTAAGCAGATTAAACAAGTCCTCAATCTCTGCGAGCCACCCCACTATCACATCAGGCTCTGCTCGGCCATTGAATTTTGGTGGATTCATCTCACGAAACTCCTTTTCTTTGAATAAGGAAAAAAGAATTTATCATTTGCGGTTGAGCTTCTTCCTCGTCTTCATCTTGAACATCTTGCCTCTCCTCGGGTACCACGACCGTTGCCTTGGTATTGCCCACCACCTTCTTCACAATCTGAGTCAGGGCGTCCATCTGCTTCTGCTGTGCATCAAATTGGGCTTTGATTTGCATCTGAAGCTGTTGCTGCTGCAGTTCTATCAACTGTAGCATTTTTTCCATGGTCGTCTCGCTAGGGCCAGTACTCTTTGTGCACGACGTACTATCCATGGTTTGGGTTATTGTTCCGGGATTGTTCTTATTTTTCTTATTTATTCCTACAAAACAGAGTAATCCCGTTAGTATTTTTCAAAAATATCTACGGGCTTACCTGTATAAAACTTTAATTTCACGCAGCATGTTGACAAGCATTCAATCGAGCCATCACAACGAACATTCCATGGATAGATCGAAAAACCGTTCGTTCCCGATATTATTTTGCCGAATCGATCGTCCTCGCTAAGGCACAATGTCGTACGAGTCTGGAATTGCACTCGTACAAGGTAAGAACATTACGTTTATTTTTTATATTAAAACGCTAAGTTGAAACTTTACAAATCACATCAAATTGAGATGCAGTATAGGAAGATAGAAATATGCTTTTCATTCATAGCTTGCAACGAAGTACAAGTCGTAATTACATTGGACGTCGTTGCGGCTACATTGATTAAAAATAAAAAAGAAACATACTCGACAAGTTGCCTGAACTAACACTTGCCGTTCCATCCATTTTCCCCTTTATACATAAGTCATCGATTGAATTGGCTTCAAAATACTTCAGCATAGGAAGAGCTTCAAAATGCCTCTCCGCACTTCAGCTTCAGTTTAGAGCTCCCGCCGTACCTGGGAATTTGGGAGAGGGGATTAGCACACTTGCTGAGTGGACGAGCCGAAGCCACTCGTCTAAACCGACTCTGATTGTTAAGGTAGGCATGCTTTAGAGTTTTCTTTCTAATTAGAACTAAATGAATTCAGTTCATATCGACAGCCATCTTTGAAGTAATAAAGCATGCAGTAAAACATAGCGATTTATCTGTCACGCCCCAGAACCAGAATACTGGAGAGCGGGGGCGAACATAGCCAGCTACGTATATTGAAATGAAGTCCATCTCGCTATACGGTCACGGCTGTCTAGATATGAGGGTGTACTACAAGCCAACAGTCTCTTAAGGTCAAGCCTACTGTCTCAATCTCAAGCAAATAATATAATTACAAGATGTTTGACCACCAAATATACAATTAAAGGCGTCCCAAATATTACATATCAGCTGATCATGAAGCTAGTCGTACAAAATGCTAGGACTAGCAAGAGTTAAGTCATACATGATCAACCCTAGGATTTGTTAATCATGTTTACAGCCCGTAGGCAGACAGTAAGTAAAGGTGCATCGAGCTAACAAGTGCTCGTCGGCTAAACGCCTCAAAAGAATAATTTACAATAGAGTGAGCGAAACAAAATAGAAAACCCACTCGTAGCCCGGGTTCCTTCTAGTCGCCACCATCGGGCTGGAGGTTCGGAAGATCCTCGGGAGCTGCTCCGAAATCTGGCCACACAAAACCAGCTGGGTCAAACCCCAGAAAGAGCAAGTGCCACAAAGGGGGCCACGAAATAAGAACAAAAGCCAGCATATCAGAACATAAAAAAAGAAATAGAAGAAGGTACAAGTAAATAAAGAGTGCAACAGGACAATAAACGACTAGTGACGTGGAACCATTCCGGGAGCCAGGTTACAACCCTTAAACCAGACAAGGACCGAGGTTGTAACCATTCGCCTGAACGGCACTCTGTCTCTACCCATTTATTGTTAGAGATAAGTAAAACAAGCATGTACAAGAGTAGCCAGGTACAGGGACTAGACAAGACTTAGACAAGGCTGGACTCCATCCATTCACAAGCGGCCAAGCAATTACTACGGCTTACTACTTAACTAACTAGGGTTATCACAAGCCTAAATTACTAACAAGAAGCAAGTGAGAAATTTCCAGTCCCAAGCCCTGCAGACCATCCAGTTATCCTTCCGCAGGTTGAGAGTATGGTTGGGTACATCGCTCCGGAGACGATATACCCTTAGGTGACTTAGAGGGTGCAACACATGACAGTGCGCTGGAAATGTGCTCTACTCGTCGGCAAGCTACAAGTCCAATTAAGAGCGCCCAGATAACGAGATTGCCTGTGACGGGAAATTCTCCATGAACTATAGTTTGATCTAGTCATTAGCCTAATCCATATTCAGTATGAATCCCTGACCGTGGGAACCAGGGAGTCACGTCCTAGACATGATGCAAGACAAGACAAGTGGATTGTACAAGCAAGCAAGCAGGAACACCCATGGTGTCAAGTTGATTATACGAGTCAAGTTAGCCGTCGCAACTGCATCAAGATAAATCATGTCAGGGTACTTGTCAGGAGTGCGCCACGACGGGCCACTATCATGTCAGGTTGGTCATGTCAGGAGTGCACCACTACGGGTCACTGTCGTGTTATGCTAGTTCCTTGTCATACCATGCCATGTACAATAGTCATTCCAAATATATTAAGTAAAATCAAGTTCATGACAAAAGGCGTAAGGATATAAAATGGGCGTAAAATATCTAATAAAATATCAATATACAGGGCTATAGAAGAGCCAAGCTTAAAGAAATAAAACCAAAACTCCAGGAGCCAATGGATTGCACAAGGGGTCAGGGGGTTGGATTGCGCAGGAATGGTTGGCGCAGGCTGCGAAGTGCGCAGACTTAGATGCGCAGGCAATGGATGGCGCAGGATGCAGACTGCGCAGGCTTAGACTGCGCAGGCAATGGATGGCGCAGGATGCAGACTGCGCAGGGGTCAAGCACGCAGGAGCCGATGGCGCAGGGTTGGTTGCACAATCGGGCAGCGGCCAGGCTGCGCAGTCAGCGACCAACGCTAAAGAGTGCGGCGCGGGGAGGCTGCGCGGTCAGTGCTGTGCGCTAAAGAGCGCAGACTGTAGATCTTCTTCTCCAGGCCGAGAGGAACATCAAGAACACCCAAAATTTAATCTTTCATATCTTAGTCAAATCAAAGCCAAATCTAGATTTTCAAAGTTCTAACTTGAGTAAAATTGAATTCTCTTCCACATGGAAGCATCAAACCCCACAAAAACCCAACTAAAATAGATCAAAACCATATAAATCCGAAAATAGAGAAAACTTAGATCTAGAACAAAGGAGACTCCAAATCACAAAATGTTAAGTTCTAATGTTCATCTCCATGGCCTAATCTAGCTAATGGATAAATAAAATGTGGTTCTCATGTGGTGGCAAGGTGCACTTGCCTATGGTGTTTGGTGTTGTGTAGAGGAAGGAAGAAGAAGAAGATAGAGAAATAAATGAGAGAATAAAGAGGAGAGAGAAAAGTAGGTGGAGTTTTAATGAGGGTGAGTTGTGGTGGAATGAGGGTTGAACATAGGCTAAGGTGTTCCAATGCATGTTAAACCAAACCAAACCAATTCTCCTCCACAAAATAAACCAAGCCAGGTAAAACCTAATTACGAGAACCAAAATCTGCAAGTCAAGCCAATTACAAGTACATGCCAAAATCCGAGAAAATAAATACAGGTCTGAAATACATGCAAGCTTTGACAAAATACGTATTTCGAGATATGGGTGTTACATTATCCCATTTCTTACCACGGCTGTGCTCATCCCTGCATAAAGACAGAGATAACACTTACTACCTGCATAAGACAATAGCTGAGCATGCTACTATCTTATATGCGCGGTTATTGGTGTTACACACCACGTGGGACTATCTCAACGGAATTTCGGCCCGTTCAGTCTTGGTTGCAGGCCTGATTGACGGTCCCGTAATGCATCAGTGCCGAAGCATGATTATTCATTCCCCTAGGTCGATTCGATTTTGATACCCCGGATACCGAGTCGAGGAAAACCAACTTGTGCACAAGCTGTCCATGACCATGCCAGTGCGTGAACATTTTAATATATGCAAACAGTTTTGTATAGTGCGGACAGTATTAAACGGCATTATCATTTCTTCCAACTCATGCAACGGTTCATTTTCTCCAAAGTCGTACTTTCGATTTAGCGTCCCGTGGGTACCAAATTTTTCGAGGCATCATAACCCACGATCGACGTTTCATATTATTTTACAGTACGTAAAATAGTCTATCTTTTTACTAGAACCTTAAACTTTCTCGTTTATGTGAGAAACTTGTATTTTTCAGAGTAGATTACTCTAAATCGATACATTTTTCCCGAGTTCTTGACCTTAGTGGATTGGCATGCATTTAACTTGGCATCGTCGATTTGAATGAATTCGAGGTAAAGGAAATTTTGTTTGTGGGACAGAGTAGAAAAGAAGGGGCCGAAACACCTATCAAGTTCTTTGATCATGCCGACCGTCGAAGCGCTTCGCAACGTTCAAGCTTTAGTTACGCGAGCTCCTGCAATGGCACCAACACTTAGTTAGGATTCCTTCTTTATTCCTTCGTTTCGAAATTCGTAAATTACAATCAAAAAACAATGCGAAAGCACTTCTTTAAAACCCAACGGCAAAATCTCCAAGAAAACCATACAGCGGTCCGGTCCCGTCGAAGGGACTCTTATATAGAGCTCACTCGCCGAGACGCAGCCCGCTGCATCTAGGACTTATTCCAACAGAAGTCGTTCCATTAGTTGGATCGATTCTCGTAACATTCATCCAAATCGATTTGATCGATGCCGCAAGGTATTATCGTTTACTAAGCTCAGCGATCGAGTCAGATGGCTATCTAAGTTCCCGACCGATCTGACTCGGCGCAAGCATATTATGAAGTTCGTCGCCTATCGAAAGAAGGGTGCTACAATTTCAGGTCTTGTGAAATCAATATCAACAAGCGTACTACTATATCAGCAAGTACGTAAATTATCAGTCTGAAGCTTACTTTTATTGGAATCTAGTCCGAGTTATTTTACAATTTATTATGTATTTTATCTTTATTGAATCTATGGTATAAATTGTAAGATCGACTGGATAATACTGGCTTAGGATAATCATAGTCCACTTTCCTATACAGTCTACCTATCCATAGTCCACCTACCAAAAAGTTTATTTCTATTCTGCAACAGAATTTGACAAATGTCTTACATTTTTACTGAGACAGAACTCAAACCGAGTTCGGCCCGAGTTCGGTCCGAACTCTGACCATTCGTTTTGTTTGAATTTAAACATTTTTTGCCTCCAAATCTTTATGCAACGTTCATCTGTGAAATCTTTGCATCAGAACTCTGTCCAAATTCTGCCCGAGTTCGGTCCTAGAAAATACCTATAAATAGAAGAGAATTTCTCATTCCAAATCACTCAATCAATTTCATCTTCTCTTCTCTATTCAATAAGTGTTTTCATCCGATCAAAAGCTTTTATATCACACCTACACTTCTCTTAGCCAAAAGCCAGTAATATCTATTCGATCTAGAGTCTTTTGGTTCTCAAGAGTTGTAAAGAGGTTGTTCAAAGTACAGAAACTATCTCTGTTGTGGAGCCGGTCGTGCGCTCGTCACCAAGCACGGTGTTGTGAAGTTGGTCGTGCACTTGTCACCAAGCACGGTGTTGTAAGAGACTGCAAGCTCTCAATTAGCTTGTGCCTTAGTGGATTAACATCGAGCAAAAGTACTCGAGACTGGATTAGTCCTCTCAGAGGGATACCAGCATACATTGTTGTGTCACTGAGTTTGATCTCTCTATCTCTTGCTATTTTTATTTACTGTCTCTTATTCACTGTCATAGTTATCTGTTTATATATTTAAATTGGTGATTATTTTTCGCTGCACTCGTACTCACTCTATTCACCCCCCTTTAGAGGTGCTCAACAGTCCTGCAATTGGTATCAGAACAGGTTATATTCTAATATAATAAACCTCAGAGAATATATTTGGTAGCCGTGACATCAATATTCAACGGTGAATGGCAATCCACAAATAGACCTCCACTATTTGATGGTACAAACTATACCTACTAGAAAACACGGATGACTTTCTTTTTAAAGTCTCTTGACTTTGATCTTTGGTCTATAGTTGTTGACGGTTATAAGAAAATGGCACCTACAGTAGTTGATGGCCTGCTTGTAGACAAGCCTGATGACAAATATACAGAGGCTGAAAAAGCAAAGGCTAGTCTAGATGCTCGTGCCATCAACGCACTTTTCTGTGCAATTGACAAAACGAAATTCAACAGAGTTTCAACCTGTAAGACGTCTCATGAGACTTGAAAACTTCCTGAGGTAACTCATGAAGGTACTTCCCAAGTGAAGGAATCCAAAATCAGTAGACTAACACAGGAGTATGAATCTTTTAAGATAAAATTCGTTGAGTCAATTACACAGATGTTTACACGTTACCTTGATATTACTAATCCTTTGCAATCTCTTGGTAAGGATTACCGTAATCATGAGAAGATCAGCAAAGTGCTAGGGGCTCTAACCAAGAACTAGAACCCAAAGGCAACAGCAATCATTGAAGGAAACGCTCTCATCACCATGTCTCTGGAAATACTGATGGGCAAGCTCATGACCCATTAGCTGGATTTGTAAGAGTTCGAAGAAGCGACCCCAAAAGAAAAATCTATCGCTTTTAAAGCTTAAGCCAGAAAATCTACATACAATGATTCTGAGGAAGAATCATCAAGTGGTGATGAACAAGCCCTACTAGTGAAGAACTTCAGAAAATTCCTAAAGTTTTAGAAATCAAACAGAAGGAAGAGAGATATCCAAGAAAGCAATAAAGATGAAACAATATGCTTCTGATGCAAGAAATCATGGCATGTGAAGAAGAACTGTCCAACTTCGAAGAAAAGCAGTCCATACGATAGATCAAGATCAAGCAGAAAAGCAACAACCAGTCGAAAGTATGCAAACACAAGTATCTGACATGAAAGTGATGCTAGTGATACAGATAAAGAAGACAGACCCTGCGGAAATGCCAATGTTGAAATAACGTGTAGGCAACTCTAGAGAAGGGTGAATAGAGTTTGTGTCAATAATCACCAAATAAAAATTAATTCTATATCACCTCCACAAAAACAATTATCAAGATAGTAAATAAATCAGAGAGAAATACGGAAGTAAGTAAAGATCAGAAGAGCATACACAAACACAACAGTTTTAACCTGGTTTCCCTCGTGGAGGACTAGTCCAGGCCTGAGAACTCTAGCTCAGGATTAAATCCACTATTTGTGAAATAATAGTTACACCCCGTGCCTTTTCTTCAGAAGAGCACGTCAACTTCTTACAGATTCGCAGTGGCGAAACTTGGAATTGTCCAAGTGACTTTTCTTTCCCTCTTGCACACAACTTCTAGCTGATATCACACTGAGCACCTTGGGCTAAGAAGAGTTATGGCTTAGAAGATATGGAAGAATGAGGCTTGGAGTAGTAGAGCTTAGAAAGCTTGAATATTTGAAGGTAAGAGATGATTTAAAATGAAAGAATTCAAGCACTATTTATACTACTCTGGGGAGGCAAAATTCGGCCAGAATTCTGCCCCAAGAATTCAAATTTTCGAACGTTGGACAGCTTGTAGCAAGCAGGCCCTAAAAATCAGGGTGCTGGAAATCAGGGGACAGAGTTCGACCCGAACTCTGTGTGGAGGCAGAGTTCGGCCCGAACTCTGTCTCCAGAAGACAGAATTGGTCCAATGGGCTTTTGGGCTTTGTGGAACTTGGGCTTGGTTCTGGAATTGGTCTGTTTGTATGGTAGAGCTTGGAGAGATATGTCTAGGGGTTGAGATGACTCAGTGCGACTCAACGTACACATTCTCCTAGACTCAATAAAATAAAGATTACAGATTTGGAATAAGTAGGAAAACCAAGAGCCCTGTGATGACGCCTTTCTTCTGATATCTGAGCAGAACTGAAGACATCTTTTTTCTTGAGAGCAGTTGTCCAAAGATAAACAGCGAAACCCCCGATGCGAGGCCCCAGTTAGGTCGCTAGGCGGTTCGAAGAAAACTCTTTGTATGACGCCGTCTTTGATCCATCATCAATGCTTCATTGCCTATGTCCTGCTATGATCATGTTAGATCATGCTTACTGCATGTCTACAAATACATGTTAGGCCAGCAAAATATGTCTTTGATCCATCATCAATGCTTCATTGCCTATGTCCTGCTTTGATCATGTTAGATCATGCTTACTGCATGTCTATAAATACATGTTAGGCCAGCAAAATATGTTGTAGTACGATACAAGCATAGCAATATAATATAGGACAATTTGGACAATACTAAGTTTAAGTAGCAACATGATAGTGAGTATATAAATATTAGTGACATCATTATGTTAAACTTAACTGATTAGCCATATTCAAAAACACAATATAATCATTGGGCCAACAAATGTCTGTCTTATGGATTTTGATAAGGTATCCTCAAACCCTTTGTATGACGATTTTACTTTCGATGAATTAGAAAATGCCCTTAGCGAACTGCTTGAAGAACACAGAAATATGCTTGACAAGTATAAGCAATCTCGAAAAGAGATTAAGGCATACACAACCGAGATAGCTAGACTGTCCAGTCTTATTGAAGACATTAAAGAGATGTCTACTACCGGTAACACGGAAGAGATAGCCAAGCTTAAAGTAGACTATCATGAGGCTATCCTCAAAGTTGATAAGAAAGAAAGAGACTATGTCAAAATACAAGAGTTATATGACATAGAGAAGAAGAATCACTTAGTCACAGAACAAAGACTCTTAGACATGACTGCTAAATATGAAGAATCTTTTGTGGTTTCTAAAAAGTTAGAAATCAAGTTAGGTAAACAGGCAATACCTGTGACACAGCCTAAGTTTAGTCCTAATGTTAAGCATACACCTAAGAGGACTAAAACTCAGAAAGCACGAAAAAAACGCGATTACAACCATTCTTTCACTTATAGATTTTCAAAGAAATCAAATAGGCATGTCAACACAGTTTCCACTAACACTGTTTTAAAATTCACTTGCACATATTGTGGGTCTCATGGACACATATCACAGTATTATTTAGCAAAAAAATTTGTTAACAATCGTACATAATTTTGGAGACCTAAGACTAATCAATATGGATCCTTCAGTAAATGGGTACCAAAGGATTCATCTACTTGTTTTTTAGGTGGACCCTCAACCCTCTCATGCTAAAAGCAAGTGGATCCTCGATAGCGGATGTTCGTAGGATATGACTGGTGATGCATCTTTGTTCGCCACGCTATCAATGAAGACAAAAGGATACGTCTCCTTCGGAAATAATCTGAGAGATGATATCAGTGGCAATGGCACTGTTGGTATATCTCCTTATCCTGTAATAAAAGACGTTTGTCTAGTTACAGAATTGAAACATAACCTATTAAGCATAAGTCATTTGGCTGATAATGGTTATGGTATCAACTTTGTAAAAAACAAATATACCATATATGATATGTCATCTGGTAATCCCGTATATGAAGGGATTAGAGAACACAATATTTATGTTTTCTTTTTGGAGAGTACTAATAATGCAGGAAGATGCCTAGTAGCTAATCTAGATAAAAAGCTGGCTATGGCATATGAGACTAGGACATGCTAATATGGACACTATCTCACGACTGAGCACTAAGAAGTTGGTAAAAGGACTCCCTGAGATTCCATTCAAGAGAGATATGGTATGTGCTGACTGTGAAAAGAACAAACCACATAGGTCTACATTTAAATCCATCAACGCTGTAAGTACTTCTAGACCTTTGCAGTTGATACATATGGATTTATTTGGTCCTAGTAGAGTCGCTAGTCTTGGCGGAAAGCTCTACGCATTTGTTATTGTTGATGATTTCTCTCATTTTACTTGGGTTTACTTTTTATCAAACAAAAGTGATGCTATTTTTGAATTTTAATTATTTTGTAAAAAGGTACAAAACGAAAAAGACTTCCTGATTACTCGTATCCGAAGTGATCATGGTGGCAAATTTGTAAATACTGATTTCAAAAGTTTTGTGATGATAGTGGATACTACCACGAATTTTTTTGTCCTTGAACTCCTCAACAGAATGGTGTTGTAGAGCGGAAGAACCGTACTCTAAGCGAGATGGCTAGAGTCATGCTGAATCAGCATAATCTTCTTAAATATTTTTGGACAGAAGCTGTTAGCACAGCCTGTCATATTTTAAATAGGGTGTTAATTCGACCCATCTCGAAGAAAATACCTTATGAACTTTGGTTCAGAAGGATTCCAAATATTTCTTATTTCAAAGTTTTTGGATGTCGTTATTTTATCCTGAACAACAAGGACAACTTGGGTAAGTTCGACTCTAAAGCAGATGAAGGGATATTTCCCGAATATGCTGCTAAGAGTAAGGGATATATAATTTTCAATAAAAGGTCTATGTTGGTTGAAAAATCTATTAACGTTACTTTTGATGAGCTCAATAGTCACAGATCTAGCGACAGTGATGATGAAGGTGTACAAGCAAAAACCTATAAGAGTCCTGTGGAAGATCTGACTCAGAAATTTGAATCATTGAAGTTCTTACCAGATCATCCAAAGACACTCATTATAGGTGATGTATCAAAAGGTGTAAGTACACGCTCCTCTCTTAGATATTCTGAAATAGCAGCAAATATAGCTTTCATTTCTCAAATAGAACCTAAGAATATAGAAGACGCCTTTAATGATGAGTTTTGGATTAATGCCATGCAAGAGAAACTTAATCAATTTGAGAGAAACCAAGTTTGGGAACTCGTTTCTAAACCTATTGGTCAATCAATAATTTATACCAAATGGGTGTTCCAAAAGAAACTAAGTAAAGATGGACAAGTTCTATGCAACAAAGCACGTTTAGTGGCACAAGATTATAATCAAGAAGAAGGTATTGATTATGACGAGACATATGCTCATGTTACTAGACTAGAAGCTATCTGTATGTTTTGTGCATTTGCATATTTTAATGATTTTAAATTATTTCAAATGGACGTGAAAAGTGCATTTTTGAACGGATTTGTAAAAAAAGAAGTTTTTGTGAAATAACCCCCTGGCTTTGAAGATTTTCAAAAACCTGATCACGTCTTCAAGCTTAAGAAAGCACTCTATGGACTCAAACAGGTACCTCGTGCTTGGTATGAACGCCTAAGTGTCTTCTTACTTGATAATGGTTTTTCAAAAGGAAGAGTTGATATAACTTTGTTTATCAAATCTTTAGATGATGACATTCTTCTTGTGCAAATATACGTTGATGACATTATATTTGGTTCTACTAATGAAAACTTCGTCAAGAGTTTGCTAAGTATATGCAGAGTGAATTTGAGATGAGTATGATGGGAGAGCTGAACTTCTTCCTAGGACTCCAGATCAAACAACACTCAAAGGGAACATTCATCAATCAAGCCAAATATACGAAGGACATACTGAAAAAGTACGACTTCAATAATGTAAAGCCTATCGGAACTCCAATAGCTACATCTACAAAGCTTGACCCTGATGAAAGTGGCAAACCTGTCGACCAGTGTAAGTATCGAGGTATGAATGGTAGCTTATTATATTTAACTGCTAGTCGCCCTGATATTATGTTCAATGTTTGCATTTGTGTACGATACCAGGCAAATCCTAAGCAATCATACCTAAGTGCCGTTAAGCGTATCTTCCGATACCTTAAGCGAACTTCTACAGTCGGCTTGTGGTATCCTAAAACCAAATCCTTTGACCTGATACACTACTAAAATTTGTCCAATCAGCGACGCCGGAGAACGTCGCTAAATTGGGTAGATACGTCACTAAATCCAATTGGCGATGTATTTAGCGACGTTTCGACGTAGTCACGATTTACCTAGTCGCTAAACACCAGGATGTCGTAATACATCGCTATTGCGACGATAATTAGTGACGCATACGCATCACTAATTCAGCGACTACAAGCAACGTACAGTGACTGCATGTACCGACGTCGCCTAGCGACGTTTTAGCGACGTTCCATACATCCATGCTGACCTGGCATGTCAGGAAATTAGCAATATTCTGCGACGTTGAGATGTCGCTATATTACCGACACATAGCGACGTTTTAGCGACGTCTAAGTTAGCGACGTTTAGTGACGATCAGCGATGTTGTGACACATATTTAGCGACGTTTCGATACTTAATTAGCGACGTGTATATTCGTCGCTGGACATAGCTGAATGTCGCTAAATTTGGTAAAAAAATTTAAAAAATACAGCATTTACAGCAGCACCTACAGCAGCATTTCCCTGGGTTCACCGACCCCTTCGGTGGAACACTCATCACCGACTGATCAGGAGGAGCATCACGAACACAAAGTATCAAACAATATGAAACACAATCACGAACACATGTGTCACGCTCCAGTACCGAAATACGGAGACAGACTAGGCCAGCTACTCCATATGAGGTATACAAATGTCATACGGCGATCGTGGCTGTCAAGAGACAAGGGGGTGCAAGCTACATTCAAGTCTCCTTTGGTCTCACAGAGCATCTATGTCTCACTCATTCAAAGCAAGAAAACATCAATTAATGAACATATGAGATAAAGTAGTAAAGCGTCCCCGACGCTTCATCAAAATAATCATGGGGATCTAGCTTTATAAGTTACCTAGCCCATAGAGTCATAGGTACATAATTGTATTCAGCTGCAGTCTGATTTAATTACAAATTATGCAAAAGACAAAATATCCAGATTAGCCGGCTAAACAGGTGCCGGTGGCTAAATGCCAGAACATAAGTGAAGGTACTAGAGTGGTGGAGAAGAAACCCAATCGAGTCCCCCGCCAGCCATGCTTCTAGTATGCACCATTGACGTCAGGGAAGAAGTTTGGATCCTCAGGCGCTGCTACAAGATCTGGCCAAACAAAATCAGCGGGGTCAGCCCCGAATAGCAAGTACCACAAGAGAGCACAAAAGAGTGAGATAATATCCATGAATAAAATAATAATACTAGTAATAATAAAAGCTTCCGGTCGTAGCCTCGGTCCACAGCCTGTCCTAGCACGATAGGCCAACCCAACAACCAAATAAGGACATGGGTTGGACCACGCACCATGACAGTCCATGTCCCTCGGCTACAAACGAAAGTTACAAGGCACAATCAAGTCGTTTTTTAAGTGGCCATTCATTCATGCGGCTTTCTATATTTGGCGGAGTTATCCCCGCGATACTGATTAAAAGGAATCCTCAGATCGTGTCAACCCAGCAGGGCTAGCCAAACCATTTAAAAATATAGCACATTGATTATGCACCGGTCCCCCGGAGGGCTACCGCGCTAAAATATATAACACATAGCTCGTAAAAGTCGGATATAGCCATCCGCTATAGGCGAATGAAACCATATCTGTGGCGGCCAACCCGACACGTCAGGACTGGACCTGGGGTAGCTAGTATGGCACGATCTCGGGATTCTTCCCACCCAATGCATCTACCAAGTTAGTTGCCTAGTTAATCCCTAGGTTATCCTGGGAGTTCACATGTCGTGGTCACATGCTCACTCCCCTAGATGTCGTACATTATACGAGTGCCCCAAGAAGGGATCTGTACTGGTTTATGGAGTCATACGTATGTAACCCCTTCTTGGTGTAATGCGACACACAACACATACCACGTCATTGCTACCGACCATTCGCTATGTAAATGCTAAAATCTTGGAGGTACTGGCAGGTATCACATAGGAACACTTAGCACATAGGATAGTACATCGGTGCTCACATAGATTGTACCTTAGTACACACATAGGGTTATCCAGCACATGTATAGGTAGTCAGGTCAGAAATGCGTACCAAAATACAAGAGGAAAGAGAACAAGAAGGCACTATATACTTCGGGTATGAAGTGCTCGCAAGTCATAAAGTGGCCCTAACGGCGCACGGGCAATGTGCAAGGTAAAAGGTGCACAAGGTGCCAAAGTCACATATGAATTCTGGTTAAAATGAGACATAAAGATTTTTGAAGCCAAAACAAAGATCTACAACTTTTATGTTGGGAGTTGGGAGAAATTCTGGCCACAATTCAGCCAAATAGGACATAAAACAGCCAAAATAGGTTCTATACGGCATTCTGCGACACTATGCGGCCTTCTGCGGTACTATGCAGCCTTCTGCGGCACTATACGGCCTTCTGCGGCACTATTCATTCCATGCGGCACTATGCTTCCATGCGGCACTATTCATTCTTGCGGTTACGGTACTATTCATATGGCACTATTCATGCATGCGGCTGCGGTACTATTCATGTGGCACTATTCATCCATGCGGCTGCGGAACTATTCATTCATGCGGCTACGGCACTATTCATGCAGCACTATTCATCCATGCGGCTTCGGTACTATTCATTCTTGCGGCTGCGGCACTATTCATTCCTGCGGCTACGGCACTATTCATCCATGCGACTGCAGCACTATTCATTCCTGCGACTGCGGCACTATTCATACGGCACTATTCATCGTCCCTGCCAAAATTAGGGCAGATGACATAGAAAATGTCCAAATATTGTTTTGGCCATAACTTCCTCAAAACAAGTCGAAATCTAACTTTTCAAAGGTCAAAATTGTGTAGAATAAAATTTCCTACAAGCTAGGACCATTGGTTTTCGAAAATAACCAAGTTTGATAGATCAAAACCATGTAAATACATAAAACTTAGTTTTAAAAATTTAGATATACACAAAACTAGCCATTAAAATAAAAAACTCAAAGAACTAAACTTGTAGAGAATGAAGAGAAGAACAATATAGACAAATAATATCAAAGGAAAAATTAAGAATAAAAAATGCAAAAATCTCCACTTTTGTTGTATTTGCCTAAGGGTGGTGGTTGTGAAAAATAAATGGAAGAGTGAATAAGGAGAGAGAGTGAGGAAGAGAATATAAATAAGGGTTGGGTTGGCTTAAGAAAATCCTAATCTCTAAACATGCTCTAACCATTCCACTAATGGTATGCTTAAAAGCTACATGCAACCATTAAATAATAAAAAATAGAATTATGTACTTACTAAATACGAGATACCATGTACAGAATTCATGAAAGAATACATATATCGGGATCGGGAGTGACATCTCTATCCTCCTTAGAAAAATTCTGCCCTCGAAATTTCAGCCAAGACAATGATAGAGGAATCTGGGCAAACAAGGTACAATTACAATCTACGCAAGCAACCTATCATTAGCAGTCATTGATCATATATTTCAAAATAGTGCAAAATAAGAATGTAAACAGATTACCAAGGCATGAGGAGAAACATACCTTCTGAGTAGAACAAGTACGGGTACCGAGATCTAATCTCGTTCTCGCGCTTTCAGGTTGACTCTCCCGGAGAGTGATGGACCCAAGCGACACGGACAAGGCCAATAGTCCGGTTCTTGAGCACCTTCTCTCGTCGGTCCAAAATAGACAAGGGTTGTTCCTCGTAAGTTAGGTCTGTACCAACGACTAACTCCGAATGATCGAGGACATGACTCGGATCCGGGACATACCCACGCAACTGAGATACATGAAACACATCATGTACGCCAGATAGCGAGGGAGAAAGGGCAAGCCGATAAGCAACATCGTCTACCCGAGCAAGAATCTCAAAAGGACCAACGAATCTCGGACTAAGCTTTCCTCGGGTTCCAAATCTAATGACACCCCGAGTAGGCAAAATCCGCAAAAATACTTGGTCACCAACGCCAAACTCTAGAGGCCTACGATGCTGATCTGCCCAGTGTAGGTGTCTGTCCTGCGTGACTCGAAGTCGCTCTCTGATCAACTTAACTGTTTCCACGGTCTGCGTAATCATCTCTGGTCCCAACAATTTTCGTTCTCCCATATCGTCCCATGCCAGAGGAGACCTGCACTTCCTTCCGTATAATGCTTCAAACGGTGCCATCTGTATACTTGCCTGATAACTATTATTGTAAGAGAACTCTGCTAAATGGAGATGATCTTCCCAAGTTCCGCTGAAGTCTAAAGTACAAGCCCGTAACATATCTTCCAAGGTCTGAATGGTTCTCTTTGATTGTCCGTCCATCTGTGGATGATAGGCTATAGTGAACCTCAACTTGGTACCCAAACTTTGATGCAAACTTCGCCAAAAGTAAGAGATGAACCGTGTGTCTCGATCTGATACTATGCTGACTGGAATACCATGCTGCCTCATAATCTGCTTCATATACATTTCAGCCAGCTGCTCAGTAGACTGCCCTACTCTGAAAGGAAGAAAATGAGCAACCTTCGTGAGCCGATCCACGATTACCCAAACTGCGTTTCGGTCGGTCGGAGATCTAGGTAAACCGGTCACAAAGTACATCGTGATGTTCTTCCACTTCAACTCCGGAATAGGAAACGGCTGTAACAATCCTGCTGGTCTCTGTTGCTCTGCCTTCACTTGCTGACATACCAAACATCTGGATACAAACCTCGTTATCTTCCTCTTCATGCCATTCCACCAATAGTGTTGCTTCATTTCCTGTTACATCTTTGTGCCTCGGGGATGAATGGAGTTGTAAAATCCCTAAATTTCTACTATTTTTCTATTAAATTTGGTACTGATTTAAATTTTTGTATTGTACGTCGCGTAGTCGTATTGTACGTCGCGTACGAAAAAAATTACTTTTCGTAATTGCTCGACGAGTGAGAATATGTGCGAGCTTACATATTTTTAGAAAAAATATTTTTTATATAATTTCAAAATAATATATCTAATAATTATTTTTAGTTATCGTACCGAAATTTCCAAGTTTATGATTTTATTTATGAAAGCCTTTTCGTTTATAACAGTTACTAATAATAAATAATATTCTTTATATATTTTTAATTATTTATTAGTGTATTTTAAATAATAAATATTATTTTTGAAATTATTATTATTGTATTTTTGGAAAACATATTTTAAAGTTATTGTGGCAATTTAAATCTTGAATTAATTTTATGGATATATTTAAACAGCTAAAATAATATCTATGTTTGAAAATTTGATTTATCTTATTTGATTTTAAACTAAAGAATTTAATTAAATTTAAATTGGATTTATATTTGGATTTGATTGATTTTAAATTAAGTTGCGAATTATCTATTTTGGGTTTAAACTATTCTAATCCTTATTCAACTGGAAATTCTCACATCCTATAAATAGGCAGGTACTCATCCATATATTTTTGTTCTCCACAATTTCCTTCACCACAAATGTGCGTGCACCGTGTCTGTGTCCATATCTTATTCCAATATTACATATACATTTATTTTTCTGTGTCGACAACTCTGACACGATATATCAAATTCCTAACTCTAATCTTACTTTCGATCTTGTCGCCGACTATTCACCTTCCACCCTCGGCAACCCGCAGCAACCATCTCCACTCACTATTATCTCATCACCATAGCCCCTGGATAGCCACAACCCCGATATCGTCCCGGCATCACCGTCGTCACCTTCACCGCTTGCTGCCCGACCCCGCCATCACCAATTCCAGCCCACCAGACCGCCAACCTTCTCACTGACCTCACCCAAAACCACCCCGACCAACCCAGCCGAGCATAACCCTACCACCACCAGAGCGACGAGCTCTGTGATGGCCAGCCTCCGCACACCACCTTCCAAACCCGATCACCTCGTCATCAAGGAGAACCCCCGCAACCACCACCGTGGCCGACCTGACACAATATCGCCACCTCGACAGTCTTCCCTGACCCAGGCCTCAGGCCGACCAAAACACCACCACCACCATCGAAGGAAAAGAAAGAAGGGAACCCAAACCCGAGCCCAGCAATCACCACCCCCTTCGCCGCGGCCATCGCCGCCACCATATTGCCACCACCACCACAACCAAAAGAAGAGAAATAAATGAAAATCCCCTTACCTCCACCCCCGACGAAGTCCACCTAGCCGTCGGGACAGTCGCTGTAAGTCCCGTTCCGCCTCGCCCAGGGTCAGCCCGCGTCGCCGGACTCCATCGAGACAAGATCCGCCCTCCGACTTCCCTACCAGCCGAGAGGACCCTCTCCCGGTGGCCCGACCGAAACCCTCAACCGCCGGACCGCCGCTCCACCTCACTGCCGCGCAGCCCAGCCGTTTCTTCCGACCGCCTCCGCCTCCACCGCGAGCTACGCGCGAGACCCCCTCTCGACCGACCGCCCTCCTCCGTCGGAGCGCTCCGCCGTCCAGTGAGTTCCGGAGAACCCCCTTCGTCTTCCCACTTTCACCTCGACCGTCGGCCAGATCCGCCGACAAGCCCGGCCAAGCCACCGTACCTCTTCCTCTCGATCGCCCCTTCTTCCCACTTCCCTCTCGTTAACTCTCCTCCTCCTTCCTTCTGTTCTTCTTATTTATTTATTTTCCTTGGTTTGTATTTTGGGACACAGAGCCCCTTATTTTGTGTTGTTGTCGTCAAAGTCACTTTTGAGTTAAGAGAACATGTGTCTCGAAGCTCGATTGTGGGTTTGGGTTAACACGTTTCTATTCTTCTTATTTTATCATTGTTTTATTATAATATTAAATATTAAGTAGGATTTATACATATGAGCCTCAACTGCTCTGTTTGTTTGCTGTGTTTCCCATTATTATTATTTTTTGTAGATTACTTCTTTGTTGTCTTTTTGTTACATTTTGGTTATTTGCTTGTATATTATTATTATTATTATTATTATTATTATTATTATGTTATTTCTGATTTTACAGTATAAGTATTTTATAAAAAAAAAGTTATTTTTACTGTTAATATTATATGTACACTATGTATTATTATTGTCATTATTATTAATATTATTTTATATATATTTTTATTATTATTAACTAAGAATAATGGTTAATGTAGTTATTATTAGAAATTGGTTTTTGTATAATTATGTGTAAATAAGCTTTCAAAATTTTCTTCTATATATATATATATATATATATATATATATATATATATATATATATATATATATATATATATATATATATATATATATATACGCATTTATACAAATATTATATTTGGCTTGACCTTTATTTTAAAATATGGTTTTAGAACCCTAGATAAATTTTCGAGATTTTTAATATTTAGTTAGAAATATTTTGACCCGCAAACCCAATGATGTTTTTGACTCGAATTAGGTTTGTCTTAAATAATTATTTTTGAATTATCTAAAACAATGTTTGAAAATATAGATTGAGCTAAAATATTATTTAACAAACTTAGAGTTTGCCTTAAAACATTTTTATTTTTCAAGTATATATATGTAAAAACTATTTTAGCTAATAAAAATATATTTTTGAGTATTATAAATAGTTTTTCTAAATCATATATACATTAATTATCTATTTTCCTTCGACTATCCTCTTGTCCGTGGCTAAGCCCATCTTTCCTATTCTTTTACCAATTCGAGACTACCTCATATCAACCCTAACTAATTTGACCCTTCTGGACCCAATAGAACTGTCCGTGCCACCATCAGAGGTCACCTTGCGTAGTTGTTACGTCGAAGTCACAGTTCGTGCCACCTTGATCATTGTAGTACACCAGGCGTCCTACCAGGCAAGACACCTTGCCATTTGATGTTTATTTATTTTAGCTCATATTTCATGCATTATTTATTTTTTTTATGCAAAATAAACTGTGATACATGGCATAACCTGTTAGAACTTACTGTTTATTTATATTTCCTGCTATGTATTATTTTTCTTATATATTAAACCTAGATTTAAGGGACCACCTTGTGTGTTGCATTTATTGGCCTTTATAGAAGCATGGAAAATATCAGAGTAATGGTCCATACGGCTCTGGGAAGAAGCCCATGCGGCTCATACAGGAGCTGCCTTACGCGATTCAAAGAAGACTCTCAGTCTCATGCGGCTCGGGAGTGTATGCGGTTTATGCGGCCCGATCGACGCCACATCCCCCCTTGGGATCCTTCCCTACAGCTGGCCATTTGAGTAGTGGCCTCATTTAATGCCCTGACACGACTCGACGACCGTGACGGCTCTGACATAAAGCATCATAATGGTTCTGCCATAATGACAGACTCTTCGGGAAAAGAAGAAAATCTCTGACCCGATCCGACAGAAGTCCTAGATTGCCACGTGGCACGTCTCATGCGGCTTAAATGGGGAACAGCTTCATGCGGCTCACTAAGAAGTCACCCTATATGGCCAGCAGAAATCAGCAATATGCGGTCCACCGAGAACCCAGTCCCTGCGGCTCAATACAACGCTAGCTTATGCGGCTCGTAGAGATTATGCATATGCGGCTCATTGAGAGTTCATCCCCTGCGGCTCAATAAAGCACTGTCCCATACGGCTCATGAAGATTATCTCCCTGCGGTTCAAGTCTTGCCTATCCCATGCGGCTCTGGCAGGACCCACAATTAAAACACGTGGCATCGGATCAATCAAGGATTTAACCGAATTCCAACAAATATATTTGGCATCATCATCATAATTACTGAGATCAGGGCATATCATTTATCATCAAGCCAATGGGACACGTGGCGAGCAATCGGACATTGGTATAATCATCATGAAGATTTAAAGCAGTAAACATTAATTGCTCACAAGATTCGGTGCTATCTGCATTAATGGCCTAGATTCATTGTAATCAGGATCAAGGGTTCAGATAGATTGAAGGAGTGCCGACATTCCAAACAAATGATCATTAGCAAACCCTAATGATCACCCCCCACTCTTATAAATAGCCAGCATCATTTCTTTGCACAGACCCCCCCGGGCAACAAAAGAATAAAAAAAAAGAGGGACAGATATACGGAGAGAGTTCCCCCTTTTCGATAACCACAGAGAGAGAGAAGCCAGGAGAGCAACACGAGGAGAGCAAGAAGAGCATTTCTTCGTCCACGCCAAGCAGATCTTCCACGAGCCAAGGCTGCATACCGATCGTCCAAGGAGTAAGGCAGAGCGACCGTGGCTTTCCCGAGCCTCTATCGTCACCTCCCAGAATCAAAAATAAACAATTGTACTTAGACTGCTGTACCTAGGTTTTTGTCCCTAGGCTTTCTTTGTACAAGCGAGTCTGTAACGTGAAGTAAAAGTCCGGTCCTCCGATAATTATTCTGTTCTTTTATATTTCATGGCAGACAGCCTTGACACGTTGTACCACGAAGTTGTGTGTCGCATATAGAACACGGACGTACGTGATTGGCTGGCCACCAGTACGTACAAGCCGTGCGATAGGAATAACTGCTAATAGAGATTACATGCTTAGTTTGACTTAGCGGTTAATAGTTGTTTTGTATTGTGGATACAACATAGTAGGCATTGGACGGGAAGGACAATTCCTTAGCGTATGGGCTTCGATACACTTTCCCTTTTGTAACCCGTGAGCTCCGCCGGAGGCGCGGGTGAGATTATCCATGATTACTGACGGCCACTGACGTTCTGCTGAACGTTATGCTCTTATTGATTGGGCCTCTGGTGCCCCAAGGGGGACTACGCCGATCCTATTTAGCCAGGGCCCATGCGTAGGAAGGATTATTCTTAACTATATTACACTTAGAATGGTTAGGCACCTTTATCTGTTAGTTACGAGTACTTTTGGTTTGGGTACTTGTATCTGACCGTGGCTTGGAACAATAACCTGTCGCGGATTAGTTCGTCACATCTTGTCCTTGTTTGGTTGTAGGTGTGGCTTACTATTCGATGAGAAGGTATTGAACCTTGTTGGGGTCCGGATACCATATTGAATTCATAGCATGGGAAGATACGTTATCGTGAATAAGTTTACCATCTTCTGTTATTGTTTGGTTGGGGGGATGGTAAGCTAGTTCAATAGGTGTGTATTGGACCATGTTATAATTCAATTGACTTATTTATTTGAGCAATATTTATTTAGTTTATATGGCATGATATTATGTGTCTTGTTACGTCCCTCAGAGGACCTGGTTATCCCTCCAGGTGTGTGCTCCTGTCTTTCGCAGGTGTTCTAGCTTGAACCGTGATCATCGCTATTTTTTCGAGAATGATTGCACTTGGATCGTCTTCGCTTCGCTCGCCAAAATTATTTCTTTCCTTATGTATTTTTTCTTTAATTGTTGGTAGTGGATTTGTCTCTGCCCAACATATTGTATCAAGACAATTCATTATCATTATATGATATCTTTTATTCATTTATTTTGTGTGGATGAGATTAGTTATGGTTCTACTGTATTTTACAGCTTACGTATATTTATTATACGGCTGGCATGTCTACGTTCCTAGTCCTACGTATTTTGGGACTGGGGCATTACATATTTTTGTGGTGGCCCATGCAGGTCAAGATAAATTGTTTGGTTACTTTACCGTACCAAGCAAGCCTGCGAATAGGATTAGAAGTCTAGGATCTTATCCACATACTTGACCTCTTCCTCGATTTTTTATTCGAATTACCGTTCGACTCATCAATTGCATCTTGCTTGATTCCTCCTATCATTATTCTTATCTTTCCTTCGTACTTGCTAGAGATTGACCCTACTAGTTAGATGTCCCTAATACCCTTAGCTTAATTTTTTTAGTTGGGTAGAATATCCCACGACCTGACACACCCTTAACCATTAACGAGAATATAAATAGAATTATCTAGACTATAGGGACTAGAGGGATTTAACCCATTTGGTCAACCAAGCCTTGGAAAATAAACCGTAGGCTGATCGTATTGGAATAAACAAGACTTAGATTTTTATGACACCTAGACTATTCATATTGGTTCTTTATTTCAATCTTAATCTCACGTACCTATATTTTTACTATCTAGACTAATTATGCTAATGTAGCCTAGTTTTTGTAAGCTTATTCTTTTATCGAGCTTGATCATGACATGTTTTATTGGGTGCGCACCTACTAACATACTGTCTAATCAGAACCGATGCATGATGGTCTGATCAACCGAGTACAATTTGGTTCGCTTGTATCTATTGTTCTACGTGGATGGGGACATAGCTAAACTTGTCCTCTAGAATCCCATCCACGACTGCCTTGACAATTCCTTTGAAATTATTCGATCATCTTTGAATCACGTATTCGTATTCGTATTCGATAACGCCTCCTTCGAACTCTATATTGCTTTTGTCTTCACCTATTTTAGAAGGACGAAGGCATTGTACTAGAACTTCTTCTAGCTTTCCTATCGACTATGACCATTCTCACTCGATGTTGCTATATCTTCGTCTTAAACTACTCGTCCTTCTTCTCGGCCCGATATTTACTATCATGACCTTCTAATCGCTTAATCTAGGCGTGCACCTAATCACTCTCTAAATCGTGCCCTCAACCCACTTTCAAAACATATCTTTTAGGCCGCTCATTATTCTCTTGATACCATATTACCCTTTGCATGTTATCATGACTAACTTTAAAATGTTATCTTTTAAGCCACGGCTTGCTAATCGCATGTCCAACATCATCTCTTTGTCTCGCCAATTAATGGATTGTTCCCCACCAATACCCCCTTGTGTCTTCTCATCCCCCTCCTAATTCTAAATTTCGAGGATAAAATTCTTTTAAGTTGGGTAGGATGTAAAATCCCTAAATTTCTACTATTTTTTATTAAATTTGGTACTGATTTAAATTTTTGTATTGTACGTCGCGTAGTCGTATTGTACGTCGCGCACGAAAAAAATTATTTTTCGTAATTGCTCGACGAGTGCGAATATGTGCGAGCTTACATATTTTTAGAAAAAATATTTTTTATATAGTTTTAAAATAATATATCTAATAATTATTTTTAGTTATCGTACCAAAATTTCCAAGTTTATGATTTTATTTATGAAAGCCTTTTCGTTTATAACAGTTACTAATAATAAATAATATTCTTCATATATTTTTAATTATTTATTAGTGTATTTTAAATAATAAATATTATTTTTGAAATTATTATTATTGTATTTTTGGAAAACATATTTTAAAATTATTGTGGCAATTTAAATCTTGAATTAATTTTACGGATATATTTAAATAGCTAAAATAATATCTATGTTTGAAATTTTGATTTATCTTATTTGATTTTAAACTAAAAGAATTTAATTAAATTTAAATTGGATTTATATTTGGATTTGATTGATTTTAAATTAAGTTGCGAATTATCTATTTTGGTTTAAACTATTCTAATCCTTATCCAACTGGGAATTTCCACATCCTATAAATAGGCAGGTACTCATCCACATATTTCTGTTCTCCATAATTTCTTTCACCACAAATGTGCGTGCACCGTGTCAGTGTCCATATCTTATTCCAATATTACATATATATTTATTTTTCTGTGTCGACAGCTCCGACACGATATATCAAATTCCTAACTCTACTCTTAGCCCCGATCTTGTCGCCGACTATTCACCTTGCACCCTCGGCAACCCGCAGCAACCATCTTCACTCACTGTTATCTCATCACCATAGCCCCTGGATAGCCACAACCCCGATGTCGTCCAAGCATTACCGTCGTCGCCTTCACCGCTTGCTGCCCGACCACGCCATCACCAATTCTAACCCACCAGACCGCCAGCCTTCTCACCGACCTCACCCAAAACCACCTCGACCAACCCAGCCGAGCATAACCGTACTGCCACCGGAGCGGCGAGCTCTGCGATGGCCAGCCTTCGCACACCACCTCCCAAACCCGATCACCCCGTCATCATGTAGAACCCCCACAACCACCACCGTGGTCGACCCGACACAACACCGCTACCTCGGCAGTCTTCCCTGACCCAGGCCTCAGGCCGACCAAAACACCACCACCACCATCGAAGGAAAAGAAAGAAGGAAACCCAAACCCCGAGCCCAGCAATCACCATCCCCTTCGCCGCGGCCATCGTCGCAACCATATCGCCACCACCACCACAACTAAAAGAAGAGAAATAAATAAAAATCCCCTTACCTCCACCCCCGACGAAGTCCATCTAGCCGCCCGGACAGCCGCCGCAAGTCCCGTTCTGCCTCGCCCAGGGTCAGCCCGCGTCGCCAGACTCCGTCGAGACAAGATCCGCCCTCCGACTTCCCCACCAGCCGAGCAGACTCTCTCCCGGTGGCCCGACCGAAACCCTCAACCGCCGGACCACCGCTCCACCTCACCGCCGTGCAGCCCAGCCGTTTCTCCCGACCGCCTCCACCGCAAGCGGCGCGCGAGACCCCCTCTCGACCGACCGCCCTCCTCCGCCGGAGCGCTCCGCCGTCCAGTGAGTTTCCGAGAACCCCCTTCGTCTTTCCACTTCCGCCTCGACCGTCGACCAGATCTGCCGACAAGCCCGGCCAAGCCACCGCACCTCTCCCTCTCGATCGCCCCTTCTTCCCATTCCCTCTCGTTAACTCTCCTCCTCCTTCCTTCTGTTCTTCTTATTTATTTTTTTCCTTGGTTTGTATTTTGGGACACAGAGCCCTTTATTTTGTATTGTTGTTGTCAAAGTCACTTTTGAGTTAAGAGAACATGTGTCTCGAAGCTCGATGGTGGGTTTGGGTTAACACGTTTCTAATCTTCTTATTTTATCATAGTTTTATTATAATATTAAATATTAAGTAGGATTTATACATATGAGTCTCAACTGCTCTGTTTGTTTGCTGTGTTCCCCATTATTATTATTTTTTGTAGATTACTTCTTTGTTGTCTTTTTGTTTCATTTTGGTTATTTGCTTGTATATTATTATTATTATTATTATTATTATTATTATTATTATTATTATTATTATTATTATTATTATTATTATGTTATTTCTGACTTTACAGTATAAGTATTTTATAAAAAAGTTTTTTTTACTGTTAATATTATATGTACACTATGTATTATTATTGTCATTATTATTAATATTATTTTATATATATCTTTATTATTATTAACTAAGAATTATGGTTAATGTAGTTATTATTAGAAATTGGTTTTTGTATAATTATGTGTAAATAAGCTTTCCAAATTTCCTTCTAAATATATATATATATGCATTTATACAAATATTATATTTGGCTTGACCTTTATTTTAAAATATGGTTTTAGAACCCTAGATAAATTTTCGAGATTTTTAATATTTAGTTAGAAATATTTTGACCCGCAAACCCAATGATGTTTTTGACTCAAATTAGGTTTGTCTTAAATAATTATTTTTGAATTATCTAAAACTATGTTTGAAAATATAGATTAAGCTAAAATATTATTTAACAAACTTAGAGTTTGCCTTAAAACATTTTTATTTTTCAAGTATATATATCTAAAAACTATTTTAGCTAATAAAAATATATTTTCGAGTATTATAAATAGTTTTTCTAAATCATATATACATTAATTATCTATTTTCCTTCGACTATCCTCTTGTCCGTGGCTAAGCCCATCTTTCCTATTCCTTTACCAATTCGAGACTACCTCATATCAACCCTAACTAATTTGACCCTTCTGGACCCAATGGAGCTGTCTGTGCCACCATCAGAGGTCACCTGCGTAGTTGTTACGCCAAAGTCACAGTTCGTGCCACCTTGATCATTGCAATACACCAGGCGTCCGACCAGGCAAGACACCTTGCCATTTATTGTTTATTTATTTTAGCTCATATTTCAAGCATTATTTATTTTCTTTATCCAAAATAAACTGTGATACATGGTATAACCTGTTAGAACTTACTGTTTATTTATATTTCCTGCTATATATTATTTTTTTTATACATTAAACATAGATTTAAGGGACCACCTTGTGTGTTGCATTCATTGGCCTTGACACGTTGTACCACGAAGTTGTGTGTCGCATATAGAACACGGACGTACGTGATTGGCTGGCCACCAGTACGTACAAGCCGTGCGATAGGAATAACCGCTAATAGAGATTGCATGCTTAGTTTGACTTAGCGGTTAATAGTTTTTTGTGTTGTGGATACAACGCAGTAGGCATTAGGCGGGGAGGACAATTCCTTAGCGTATGGGCTTCGATGCACTTTCCCTTTTGTAACCCGTTAGCTCCGTCGGAGACGCGGGTGAGATTACCCATGATTACTGATGGCCATTGGCGTTCTGCGGAACGTTATGCTCTTATTGATTGGGCCTCTGGTGCCCCAAGGGGGGACTACGCCGATCCTATTTAGCCAGGGCCCATGCGTAGGAAGGATTGTTCTTAACTACATTACACTTAGAATGGTTAGGCACCTTTATCCGTTAGGTACAAGTACTTTTGGTTTGGGTACTTGTATCTGACCGTGGCTTGGAACAATAACTTGTCGCAGATTAGTTCGTCACATCTTGTCCTTGTTTGGTTGTAGGTGTGGCTTACTACTTCGATGAGAAGGTATTGAACCTTGTTGGGATCCGAATACCATATTGGATTCATAGCATGGGAAGATACGTTACCGTGAATTAGTTTACCATCTTCTGTCCTTGTTTGGTTTGGGGGATGGTAAGCTAGTTCAATAGGTGTGTATTAGGCCATGTTATAATTCAATTGACTTATTTATTTGAGCAATATTTATTCAGTTTATATGGCATGATATTATGTGTCTTGTTACGTCCCTCTGAGGACCTGGTTATCCCTCCAGGTGTGTGCTCTTGTCTTTCGCAGGTGTTCTAGCTCTAACCGTGATCATCGCTATTTCTTCGAGGATGATTGCACTTGATATCTTTTATTCATTTATTTTGTGTGGATGAGATTAGTTATGGTTCTACTGTATTTTACAGCTTACGTATATTTATTATACGGCTGGCATGTCTACGTTCCTAGTCCTACGTATTTTGGGACTGGGGCGTTACAGGAGTAAGGAGAACTATGAGCCTCTGCCATAACTTCCTGTCGAAGGTCTCCACCTGGTGCACAAAGACGATTTTCGAACCTAAGCATACCATCCTCATGGATAACTAACTCCTTCCTGAGACCTGACTCACACTCTGATCGAAGATTCTGGATCTGCAGATCCTCTGCCTGGACTGCTCTGATCCTCTCTACCAAAGTAGACTGAATCTGCAAACTGGCCATAACTCCTTATCTTATGGCAAGATCACTTCAATTCCTATTTCCTGAAGATCTTCCAAAATATGCTTCTGCGAGGTTAAAATGAATGCACCACCTCTCCTGCTCAAGGCATCTGCTACCACATTCGTCTTGCCTGGATGGTACTGAAGATTTACATCTCCCTCTGGGTAAATACATACTTTAAGCTCTCATGATCAGTGTAGATCTCCACTCGATCCCTATATAAATAGTACCTCCATAACCTAAGTGAAAATACTACTGCTGCTAATTCCAGGTCGTGAGTCGGATAGTTCTTCTCATGGTCCCGAAGCTTTCGAGATGCATATGCTATTACCTTACCATGCTGCATCAATACACATCCAAGTCCCTTCCCGGATGCGTCACAATATACTGTAAACCCTCCCGATCCTACTAGAAGTGTCAAGATCGGGGCTGAGATTAATCTCTTTTTTAATTCTTCAAATGATGTCTGACATTCAGCTGACCAAACAAACTCTACATCCTTATGCGTCAAACGCGTCAAGGGTGCCGAAATCCTGGCGAAGTCTGCCACGAACCTCCGGTAATAACCTGTCAATCCCAAGAAACTACGCACTTCTGCTACCGTCTTCGGAACTGGCCAATTCTCTACTGCTTCAACCTTCTTCGGATCTACTGACACTCCTGATCCAGAAATAATGTGTCCCAAGAACGAAATATGATCCAACCAAAACTCATATTTACTAAGCTTCGCATAAAGTTGATGCTCCCTCAAGGTCTGCAAAACTGTCCGAAGATGCTTCTCATATTCTTCCTCACTACTGGAATAGACAAGGATGTCGTTTATAAACACTACTACAAACTTATCCAAGTATGGCATGAAGATGCGATTCATCAAATCCATGAACATGGCTGGGGCATTAGTCAATCCAAAAGGCATCACCAGAAACTCATAATGCCCATACCGCGATCTAAATGCTGTCTTAGGAATGTCCTGCTCCCGGACCCTTACTTGATAATATCCAGATCAAAGATCGATCTTAGAGAAGACGCAAGCCTTACTCAATTGATCAAACAAGTCATCAATCCTTGGTAATGGATACTTATTCTTCTGTTACTGCATTCAACTGCCGGTAATCAATGTACATTCGCGTCGATCCATCCTTCTTGGGTACTAAAATCACCGGTGCTGCCCAGGGTGATTCACTGTCTCGGATAAACTGCTTTGCCTTCAGTTCTTTTTCATGCTGGTGCAACTTGTCCAACTCTGACGGCGACATCCTGTAAACTTTGCCGACTTTAGGCTCCGTTCCAGGATTCAACTCAATGCAAAACTCCACATCCCTCACCGGTGGTAAACCTGGAAGCTCATCTGAAAATACATCAAGAAATTCTCTGACCACTCTTGGAATCTGCTCCTGCTCTACCAATGCTTCTGCAACGATGCCCTTGGGTCAATCCTTCAATGGTCGAACAAAGACGAACTCCTCATCGCCAAGTATATTAAATACTACCCTACCTCCTCGACAATCTATCGTCGTATGACTGTCTCTCAACCAGTCCATGCCTAGGACAACGTCAAAGTTGCCCATAGGAAACTCAATTAAAGATGCGGGCAATAATCGCCCACTCACTATGACCGGACACGCTAAGCACACTCTGCTAACTCCTGCGAGCCCATTACTAGTGAGTATATTCATCCTCTCTGGCAATGCCTCGAACTCCAATCCAATACATGTCGCAAATCGTACAGATATAAAAGAGTGGGTAGCCCCCGAATCAAACAATGCTACTGCAGGAAAAGAGGTAACAGAAATATTACCTGCAACCACGTCGCCTGAAGCTAGTGTAACCTCCAGTGATAAGGTGAAGGCCTGGCTCTGGCCTTGTTGAGCTCCCTGGTGCTGCCTTCCTCGACCATGTTGTTGTTGCGGCATCTGCGGGCCTTCCTGGTTCTGTGCCTGGCGGAACATCTGAGCTTGCGTCGATAGACGCTGGGCTAGCGGCCTTATGGCCAATGTTGGTCCTCGGTTCGGTGCTGCCTTCGGAGCTGGCAACGTCGAAAACTGCTGAACTGGCCCTCCTGGCCTCTACATCATAGGACAATTGGCAATCATGTGGTCTGGACTACCACATCTCATGCACAATTCGTTAGCTGAACGACACACATCCCTAGTACGCCCTCTCTTACCGCAGTAAGTATATCCAATAGGCGTCTCCTAGCACTGCTGTTGGTTCCTCTGCTGCTGATGCCGAACTGGTGCTGTTATTTCTGATACCGCCGTCCTCTACGGCGTTCCTGACTCATGAATACGGATGTCGGAGGCTGGCGCCGATGTTCGCTGCATTGCTCCTCTGCCACTACTCTGGGGATGGGACCTCTTCTGGCCCCCATGTCTTGTCACCAATCTTTGTTGGGTTTGTTCATGCCTCCGAGCTGCCGTTAAAACGACGTCAAAAGTCTGATAGTCGTTCCCTTCTACTAGCTGCAGAATCTCTAAATGAAGTCCCTGCTGGAATCTCATAGCCTTCTCCGGCTCCGTAGCTACCATCGTTGGTGCAAACCGACTCAGTCTGCAGAACTCCACCGCATATCCATCCACCGTCTTCCCAGCCTGCTTGAGACTGATAAACCTCTGTTGTAGCTCATACTGCGCTACCACGCCAAAGTACTTGGCCTTGAATCTGGTACTGAAGCTATCCCAAGGAACAGGATGCCTCATTCCAACATCTTCCGATGCCCACCAGTCGCGGGCGAGATCCTGAAGTAAAAGTCTGACCTGGTCAACCTTTTCTTCTGCTGGAACCTTTTCTGCGGTCAATATGCCCTCAATATCCCGAAGCCAAGCATCCGTCGTGATGGCATCCTCCGTACCGTTAAAATATCTTGGGTTAAGTTGACAAAACCTCCCCGACGCTCCCGAATCATTCCTGACACTTCTCTCAAGGGCTAATTGTAACCCCTGATTTAGTAGCATATTTTGTTCCTGCTGTTGGGTCTGCTGTTGCTGATAGGCTGCCACCTGATGCTGCTGAGTGGCCAGGAATCCCCGGATGACCTACAGGAGTGCTGCAGTATCAGGTACTATCGTCGCTGTCGGCACCGCTGAGGGTGCAGGAGTTTCTAGAACCTGCGGTTCTACCGGCTCTGATATAACTTCCACTCGGATTTGGTCAGGAGAAGGTATTCTTTTCGGCTACTACCCCGTCGAGCCATGCTCTACTGGACGTTCCTCCTTGTTGGCCAGACCAGCTACTGAGAACGAAGTACCCCTATAGAGAAAGATACATGATATCAAATGACAGGACGAGGAAGATTCGAGGATGCAATTCAAGTTATCAATCAAGGCGAGGAAAGGGAAATTGAGGCAAGAGATTCAAAAGGAACAAGTTTTGATTGAGACTCCTATAATAGTAACACCCCACAAGTCTGAAAATCAGACCTGCATGGGCCACCAATAAAACCTTGTCACGCCCAGTACCGAAATACGGAGACGGACTAGGCCAGCTACTCTATATGAGGTATACAAACGTCATACGGCGATCGTGGCTGTCAAGAGACAAGGGGGTGCAACCTACATTCAAGTCTCATATGGTCTCATAGAACATCTATGTCTCAATCATTCAAAGCAAGAAAACATCAATTAATGAACATATGAGATAAAGCAGTAAGGCGTCCCCGACGCTTCATCAAAATGATCATGGGGATCTAGCTTTATAAGTTAGCTAGCCCAGAGAGTCATAGGTACATAATTGTATTCAGCTGCAGTCTGATTTAATTACAAATTATGCAAAAGACAAAATATCCAGATTAGCCGGCTAAACAGGTGCCGGTGGCTAAACGCCAGAACAAAAGTGAAGATACTAGAGTGGTGGAGAAGAAACCCACTCGAGTCCTCCGCCAGCCATGCTCCTAGTATGCACCATTGACGTCACGGAAGAAGTTTGGATCCTCACGCGCAGCTACGAGATCTGGCCAAACAAAACCAGCGGAGTCAGCTCCGAATAGCAAGTACCACAAGGGAGCACAAAAGAGTGAGATAAAACCCACGAATAAAATAATAATACTAGTAATAATAAAATCTTCCGGTCGTAGCCTCGGTCCACAGCCTGTCCTAGCACGATAGACCAACCCAACAACCAAACAAGGACATGGGTTGGACCACGCACCATGACAGCCCATGTCCCTCGTCTACTAACGGAAGTTACAAGGCACAGTCAAGTCATTTTTCAAGTGGCCATTCATTCATGCGGCTTTCTATATTTGGCGGAGTTATCCCCGCGATACTGATTAAAAGGAATCCTCAGATCGTGTCAACCCAGCAGGGCTAGCTAAACCATTTTAACATATAGTACATTGATTATGCACCGGTCCTCCGGAGGGCTACCGCGCTAAAACATATAACACATAGCTCGTAGAAGTCGGATATAGCCATCCGCTATAGACGAGTGAAACCATATCCGTGGCGGCCAACCCGACACGTCAGGACTGGACCTGGGGTGGCTAGTATGGCACGATCTCGGGATTTTTCCTACCCAATGCATCTACCAAGTTAGTTGCCTAGTTAATCCCTAGGTTATCCTCGGAGTTCACATGTCGTGGTCACATGCTCACTCCCCTAGATGTCTTACATTGCACGAGTACCCCAAGAAGGGATCTGTACTGGTTTATGGATTCATACGTATGTACCCCCTTCTTGGTGTAATGCGACACACAACACATACCACGTCATTGCTATCGACCATTCGCTATGTAAATGCTGGACTCTTGGAGGTACTGGCAGGTATCACATAGGAACACTTAGTACATAGGATAACACATCGGTACTCACATAGATTGTACCTTAGTACACACATTGGGTTATCCAGCACACGCATAGGTAGTCAGGTCAGGAATGAGTACCAAGACACAAGAGGAAAGAGAACAAGAAAGCACTACACACTTCTGGTATGAAGTGCTCGCAAGTCATGAAGTGGCCCTAACGACGCGCGGGCAATATGCATGGTAAAAGGTGCACAAGGTGCCAAAGTCACATATGAATTCTGGTTAAAGTGAGACATGAAGATTCTTGAAGCCAAGACAAAGATCTACAACTTTCATGTTGGGAATTAGGGGAAATTCTGGCCACAATTCAGCCAAATAGGACATAAAACAGCCAAAAACAGCCAAAATAGGCTCTATGCGACATTTTATGGCACTATTCAGCCTTCTGCGGCACTATACGACCTTCTGCGGTACTATTTATTCCATGCGGCACTATGCATCCATGTGGCACTATTCATTCCTACTGCTGCGACACTATTCATACAACACTATTCATCCATGCGGCTGTGGCACTATTCATCAATGCGGCTACGACACTATTCATTTATGCGGCTGCGACACTATTTATGCGATACTATTCATCTATGCGGCTGCGACACTATTTATTCCTACGGCTGTGGCATTATTCATGCATGCGGCTGCGGCACTATTCATCCATGCGGCTGCGGTACTAATCATTCCTGCGGCTGCGGCACTATTCATCCATACGGCTGTGACACTATTCATTCATGCGGCTGCGGTACTATTCATGCTGCACTATTTATCGTCCCTGCCAAAACCAGGACAGATGACATAGAAAATGTTCAAATATTGTTTTGGCCATAACTTCTTCAAAATAAGTCAAAATCTAACTTTTCAAGTCAAAATTGTGTATAATCAAATTTTCTACAACCTAAGACCATTAGTTTTCGAAAATAACCAAGTTTGATAGATCAAAACCATGTAAATACATAAAATCCTAGTTTTAGAAACTAAGATCTACACAAAACTAGCCATTAAAATCAAAAAATCCAAGAACTAAACTTGTAGAGAATGAAGAGAAGAACAATATAGACAAATAATATTAAAGGAAAAATTAAGAATAAAAAATGCAAAATTCTCCACTTTTGAGCAAGTTGTACTTGCCTAAGGGTGGTGGTTGAGGGAAATAAATAGAAAAGTGAATGAGAAGAGAGAGTGAGGAAGAGAATATAAATAAGGGTTTGGTTGGCTTAAGAAAACCCTAATCTCTAAACATGCTCTAACCATTCCACTAATGACATGCTTAAAAGCTACATGCAACCATTAAATAATAATAAATAGAATCATGTACATGATAAATACGGGATACCATGTACAGAATTCATGAAAGAATACATATATCGGGATAGGGGAGTGACAACATGAAACACAACCACGAATACATATAAAACACAATCACAACACTCAACACAGATATATGAAAAATTTCAACAATAGTGTCAAATAATATAAAACACAATAACAATGTATGTAGAAACACATAAAAGACCCAATAATGGGCAATCACACAACAATATATATATATGTCGACTACGGCTGATCAGAAGGAGCATCACCGCTCCTGGAAAGAAGATAAGCATACTGCTTCGGTGTAAGAACTACCGACAACGATGAAGGATAAGGCAATGTAACCGCTTTAGAAAGAGGCAGTGCAACCGCTGGAGAATGAGGCAGTGTAACCGTTGGAGATGGGTGCGTCCGCGTCTCCTTTAGGGCTAGCAGTCTGGCGCTGCAATGATCCATGCAAGCCACTATCCTAGTAACGGTGCCGTGAATGGACTCATGCGTCTCATGTACGTCCCTTACGGTGCGCTCGAGCTCGTCAAAGCGTGCGGTGACCGACGCAGCATCCCCTTGCGTCTGAGACCCTGGCTTCTCAGAAATCCTCCTCAGCATATCATCGTGCAGCTCAATAATCTGGCGGGCAATGGTATCCTCGACTCGGGACGACTCGGCCTGTGAGGGCCATGAATGCGCACTGGCAGAGGGAGCCCTGGATGCCTGCATCGCAACAAATGCGTCGTAGGAACCCGTACCGTAGTACGTACCTCTATGAAGACCACCAACGGCGGTCTTGTAGAGCTCGTCCTCCGACTAAGGCGGAGAGGGCTGCGATGTACCAAGCCCTCCCTCTGCAGGTGCACTAGCACTCGCATGCTCACGTAGCCTAATAAACTCGTCCAAGAAAATTGTGCATCTCTATAAATAGTACTTACCAAAATTAGCCTAATAAACGTCTAAAGTACTTAATTATTATCAACTATATGGTTATCTGTATATTCTTCAAGTTATGTTAAAATTAACAAAATCTAAATTAGTACTTACATAGCTCTGAGTAGCCCGGTCGTCGATGAGCTTCCCGTCCTTCCGATGGGTGGCCAGGAAGACGGTCACCATGTTTGCGTCCTCACCCCTCTATACCTGCGGGTTTGTTATATTTTTTTCTTTATTAAAATAGAAAATTATATACTACTACTATCAATAAAATCTTATATATTGTAATAAATTACATACCAGACGACGGAAATGCTCTGTCATAGGAATCGATCCACCACACCACTTTTCGGCCCTCGTCCTAGCCACCTTCGCCTACTCCGACCACTCTCTGTACCGGGGCTCCTCAAATCGAGCCCTCATCGCGGTCCACTAGTCAGGCATGATCCAACCAGCAATCGACTTTCTAGAGCGCTGACGAGCTTTCTGATCGTCAATTGCATCACGGATCAGCTTGGCGGCGACGGCAGGAAACTGTCTCTCAATCTGCTCGGCCCGGTGTGGTGGATAAAAATAAGTCCTCTACAAGAATTACAAATTAAAATAATAAGTTCTAAAAAATGTTTAAAATTATATTAATCATACTAAATTAACTATCTTTAATTACCTTGAAGTGGGCAAACCAGAATGCCTTCCTCTCTTCCGAGGCATTCGAGTAGTCGATCCACGGACCCCCATAGTTGGACCTCAGAAAGGAGCCCAACGCTCTCTGTACCGACGAGGGACGATATCTGTATACAACGATAATTATATTAATGAATTTTTTTTATATTCATGAATATATATATATATATATATATTTTCATGAATATATATATATATATATATATATATATATATATATATATATATATATATATACATGCATAAAATATATATATATAAAATATATATATATATATATATATATATATATATATATATATATATATATATATATATATATATATATATACAGACATGCATAATATAAAAAAAAATATATATTATATATATATATATATATATATATATATATATATATATATATATATATATATATATTATTATATAATATATATATATATATTATATAATATATATATATATATATATATATATATATATTTTATGTATACAGACATGCATAAAATATATATATATATATATATATATATATATATATATATATATATATATATATATATATATATATATATATATATATATATATATATATATATATATATATATATATATTCATTTAACTTACTTCATAGGACCGTCGGCCCAAATCTCCATCCTCGTCTCGTCCTGAGGTGCGCATGGAGGGTTGCTCTGGTATGGATTCGCACGGGCGGGAGTAGGGTCTACCTCCTCCACCAGCTTCCCACCCTCCATGTTACCATTAGCGGTAGGAAGGCTAGGGTAAGGAGTATCAGCAAGCCTGGAACTGCTCGTCCCAGGTGTACTGCCACCCGGACCTGCGACCGTATGGTAAAATGGAGTGCTCGGGTCAGACGATGGTCCGGAGCCATCCTCTGGTAACGGAGCTCTCTGCCCACCTAAGGACACAACTCGTCCTGACCCATCTCCGCGTCGTCGTGCTATGCCTCCGCGTCGTCCTGCCATGCTGATAATAACATATGATTAAAAATATAAATAAATACAATGTCCGTTTAGAAATATCTGTATATATTGGAGTTCATAATTTAAGTTAACAAAAATCTGAATACTAATAGAAATGATCCCAGTTCATAATTTAAGAGTACAGAAATATGAATACATTGAAATCATAGTTTCTCAATCATCCTCTGAAAATTCATCTTCTTCGTTTGCCTCCTCCTCCTCATCCTCTTCCTCTTCCTCCTCATCTTCACTAGCATCTCCTTCGCCTTCCCCTTCGGATACTTGTACCTCTTCTATACAAGTAGATATGAAATGGGGAACTTCTGCTGAGTCGATATCAACTGTATATGGTACAAGAGGCAGCTCGTCCTCCTGATAAGCCACTTCGTCGACGTCGTAGGTATTTCTGGCTTTAGTCTTGCATACTGCCCACCAGTCGTACCTCGTTATTCCCCGTCTAGGATATGTTGTAAAATATACGAGTTGAGCTTGACTTGCTAGGATAAATGGTTCGTATCCTTGGTATCGACGACGGTAGTTAATATCCACAAGACCATACTTGTCAATTTTCCATCCTTGATCTTGTATCGGATCGAACCAATCAACTTTGAACAACACGATCTTGGCAGGCTCTGTGCCATAATTGTACGTCAATTCCACAATCTCCCGTAAGACGCCATAGAAATCATTGCCTGGAGTGACATCTTTGTAGTTTGTAGAATTGATACACAAGCAACTGTTTTTTGTGGAATCAAGATCCAGGAAGCTATCTCTGATGGAAGCATTTGTTGACTTGAACTTAAACCCATTCACGCAATAACTTGGCCATATTTTAATGGCATAAATTGGTCCCTTGGCAAGAGTTCTAATAGATTCATTCTCAAGGGTGACGTCAGGACGATCGACCTAAACACGAGAAGATACAAAATTAAGTTCAATGTTAAGTTATTTCTTGTGCAAATACAAATGGAGAAAGATTCTAACTAGCTTCTTACGTACATATGCTTTCAACCAAGACGGGAAATAAAGTCTAATTTCTTCTTCTACTTCTTCATCTGCAATGTATGGTCTACTTGACCTCACCTCATCATTAAATTTGCTGAAAACGAATAAATATCGGGATACACTCATTAAATTATAATAACAGAATCAACAAATAGATGACTTGAACGTTGAAGATTTTCACTTACCACTCTAGCTTTTCTACTTCATCCTCCTCTCAGTTGAGTAATTTATATAACTGGGCAGCCCTTAGTTCCTCATCATTCAAATATCTCTTTTTCGGTTTTCCAGAAGGCTTTCCAAGAGCATTGAAGACTTTCAATAATACATCATTATATTCTATATCTTCATCGTCGTTCCTCGGAGCTCTTGTTCTATTTGTAGCAATATGAGGCTTCACTACTAAAATATGATATATTAGCAACGTTGTTTAGCGACGAAATAAAATACCATCGCTAATTATATAATATAGCGACTCCCTTCTATTGACATCGCAAAACGTCGCTGAATAGCGACGTTCAGCGAACTAGATACATTACGTCGCGGAATAGCGACGTTCAGCGACATATTATTAAAATATATCGTATATATTAAAACGGTTGCGACGGTTAGCGACGTCGACTGTTGACGTCGCTAACTTTTTTACTTAGGGCACGGCCCTATTTCCTTTTTCCCCCTCACTCAAAAACTCAAAATTTTCGTAATCGAGCTCTCGACGCATCCCTCCCCCCCCCGGCGACTCCCTTCCCCCCTCCCCCCTCCCCCCCCCCCCCCGCCGGCGACCCCTACCCCCCGGGTCGAGCTCCTCCTCCCCCAATCTGAGCTGCTCCTTCTCTCCTCTAAACCCTAACATAACTCCTCCTTCTCTCCCCCCCCACACACACACACACGAACACGGACACGCACACACACACAGACACACACGATTAGGTTTAGTGATGAGATTTGGGGGCTTGAGTCCCAACATATATAGGAAAAGTGGAAGTTGCTCCTAGACACAAACGTGTAGTGTATCATAGAGGGAGTTCTTGCTACGCAAAATATCAGCTAGTCTATAGAATGGATTCTTAGACAGTGGATAGAGTTTCTCGGTCTAACCGACAAGATATAATCCATGTGAACATTACACCATCGTTTTCTAATTTGGAATGGTTCCCTTGCAATGCCCGTTCTCTCATTGTCTTCATTCTCTATTAGATTTATAATTAACGTAATCAACATAATTATATTACCCACAACAACATTAAGCATCGGACGTTGGGGTTGGAAAGATCCATCTACAATAAAAAAAGGCACCCCAAATTTGTTAGATTTCTTGTACTAACTCAACCTATACTCAATGCATTTCAAGAGAAAACCATAAATCCCCCAACTTAATGCTAGTTACTAGAAAGTAGTATATTGGTTCCTAGGACATGAATAGAACCTACTGTCAGAAATTAATTGGCATAGCAGAGTGCATAAATGTTTAGCCATAATAATTCATAGAAAAGCACAAAGCAGGTTGGTAAAATGATATAAAGTAGACTGATGGGTTTATCCATCTTGATTTAGCACTGCCTACTATCAGTCCTCTTGGGGATTAGGTTTAGTGATGAGATTTGGGGGCTTGAGTTTATTTAAGTGTCTTAACTACCAAGAGCATGTACTGATTACTCCTTACATTGGTGTGGGTGTATAGTTGTGTACAGGAAATAGTGTATGTCCCTATTTTCTAAAGGAAGCAGCTATGAAGAGTGAGATGAGTGTGTACAAGAGCCAGTAGGTAGGCAGGGGTCATCCTAAATCAGTGTGTACTAGTAAGATATGTATTATAAGATTTGTAGTTGATAGGGGATTTTGGATAGTTTTAGCTTGGTTAATGTTCAATAAGAATCGATAGCGTATGTGTACACGTTGGATGCACAAGAACTTATGTGCGATATAGCATGGTTAATAGTAACTGTCCGCTACTAATGTGTGTCCCATAATAAGACATAATATACGAATTTGTGCCTATTGGATAATGTGTGTCCATCTTTGCAGAATTATTTCCAAATGGATATGAATTACTACTTGCGAAATCGTTCATAGATGTACAATCGTCGTCCTGATGATATGTGTGGTGTGCGGGATGAATACATAGCGGGAGTAGAGCAGTTCCTGCAGTTTGCTAAGACGTTCCCTCAGTACATGGACGGCACCAAAATTAAGTATCCGTGTGTGAAATGTCATAACGTGAAATATTATCCAGAAGTGGAAGTGACATATCATTTGTACTCGAGGGGTTTCACGCCTAATTACTATCAGTGGACCGCACACGGAGAACTTGTGTCTTTAGCATCAAAGCCGGAGCCTTATGTTGAGCCGTATATGCATGCGGGATCTAATTTTGTTTCAGATAATCATGCAACGACGACGGGTGCGTGAACATGGTTTTCGACGCTGCGGGGCCTAGTTTCGTTCATGATGCAGCTGAGGAGGCACCGAATGTCGATGCTGCAAAGTTCATGCAGTTGCTGGAGAATACAAGGACTCCATTGTATCCTGGTTGTGAGGATCATTCACCGTTGGAGGTGGTTACAAGACTGTTGAGCATTAAGTCAGATTTTAACATGTCGCAAGAATGCTACAACCGAGTGTTGGAGTTGATTATAGAGATCTTGCCGGCGGGTGCTAAGTTACCTAAAGACTTCTATCGGTCTAAGAGGATGGTGAGATCGCTCTGGATGGGATACGAGAAAATCGATTCTTGTCGCAATGGGTGCATGCTGTACTACAAAGACGACAAGGACGCAGATGTGTGCAGATTTTGTGGTGCTGATCGCTATAAGACCACTAGTACAGGAAGGTCTACTGGTACAAGAAGATCGACCGATTCAATGTACTACTTGCCTTTAACGTCGCGGTTGCAAAGATTATTTATGGTGAAAGAGACGGCCGAAAATATGAGTTGGCACATGCGAGAACAGATTGAAGGAGTGTTGGATCACCCATCCGATGGAGAAGCGTGGAAGCACTTTGATCGAGTGTATCCTGATTTTTCTTCAGATCTGGGTAATATCATGTTGGGGCTATCTTCTTACGGTTTTACTCCTTTTGGTCTTTCGGGATCCCATTATTCGTGCTGGCCTGTGATTGTCACTCCGTATATCCTACCGCCTTGGATGTGCATGATGACTCGGTACATGTTTCTAACCGTTATAATTTCTGGTCCGAACAATCCCAAGAGAACATTGATGTGTACTTACAGCCTTTGATAGATGAGTTGAATCAGTTATGGGAAGTAGGCGCTAACACGTACGATGTTTCCAGGAAGCAAAATTTTTAGATGAAGGCAACCCTTATGTGAACCATCAACGACTTTTCGGCCTATGGAATGTTATCTGGATAGAGCACTCATGGCCGTCTCTCATGTCCGTATTGTATGGACCGTACTAAGGCTTTACGCTTGAAACACGGAAGAAAATCGTGCTTCTTTGATTGTCATCGGCAATTTCTGCCAAAAGATCATCCGTTCAGAAGGAACAGGAATGCATTCCGTACTGGCATTGTAGAGAAGGATGATCCACCGCCAAGGTGGTACGGAGCCACGATATGGGAGGAGGTTAGAGATTTTCCAAGTGCTATCGAAGATCCTACAACTGGGTACAAGTGCGATAGATTTGGTAGAGATCATAACTAGACAAAGAGGAGCATATTCTGGGATCTGCCATATTGGAGTACCAATCTGATCAAACATAATCTTGATGTCATGCATATTGAGAAGAATGTGTTTGATAACATAATTAATACTGTGATAGACGTAAAGGGAAAAACGAAAGACAATCCCAAGGTCAGGTTGGACTTAGAAGAAATATACAAACGCCCTGCATTGCATTTGATAGAGGAGAATGGAAAACAGTTCCTGCCGAAGTCAATTTTCTCACTGGACAAGGAGGATAAAGTGAGACTTTGTCGGTGGATCCAGGGCCTAAAATTTCCAGACGGATATGTGTCAAATCTGAGAAGATGTGTCGATCCGAAGGAAAATAAATTGACGGGTATGAAGATCCACGATTGTCACGTATTCATGGAGAGGTTAATTCCAATTGCATTTCAGAATTCTTACCGCAGGCAGTTTGGGATCCATTGATGGAGCTTAGCATATTCTTCAGGGATCTTTGTACTAAGAAATTGCTCGTTGATCATCTAGAAAAGCAAGAGAAGGACATTGCGGTAATACTGTACAAGCTAGAGAGGGTGTTTCCTCCTGGATTCTTCGACTCTATGGAGCATTTACCGATTCATCTATCCTATGAGGCACGTGTTGGTGGACCCGTCGAATATCGATGGATGTACCCGTTCGAGCGACATTTGAATCACCTAAAAAGAAAGGTAAAAAATAAGGCACGGGTCGAGGGTTCTATTTGTGAAGCCTATGTTCTCGAGTTGATCACAAACTTTTGTTCTATGTATTTCAAGCCTCATGTTGCAACTAATAGAACGAGAGCTTCCAGAAACAACGACGGAGATCATGAATGTAATGATACAATACTGAAGGTATTCAATGCCCCAGGAAAGCCATCGGGTAAAATGAAGAAGAGATATCTGAACGATGATGAGCTAAGGGCTTCTCAGGTGTATGTATTACTCAACTGCGACGATGATGAAGTAGAGAAGCTGGAGGGGTAAGTAATTAATACGACAATATTATTTTAATAGTGTTGATTATTATACTATTACATTAATTGAACGATATTGTTTTCAGCAGATTTAATAATGATGTGAGGTCAGGTAGGCCACACATAACAGAAGAAGAACTAGAACAAGAAATGAGGCATTATTTTCCATCATGGTTGAGTGCATATGTAAGACTTGAGAACTCTGTAATTACCTTTCTGTATATGCACTTGAGAATGAGCTTAATTTATTTTTTCGTGGTATTTAGGTCGATCGTCCATACGCAAGACTTGAGAATGAGTCTATTAGAACGCTAGCCAAGGGACAAATTTATGCTGCAAAAATATGGCCAAGCTACTGTGTTAATGGGTTTAGGTTCAAGTCAACAACTTGCCCGATCAGAGATAACTTTGTGGATCTCGATTCCACCAAAAACAGTTGTTTGTGTATCAGATCTTCGAACTACAAAGATGTTGATACGGGCAACAATTTCTATGGCGTCCTACGGGAGATTGTGGAGCTGACATATAGTTGTGGAATAGAGCCTGCTAAGATTGTTTTATTCAGGTGTGATTGGTTCGATCCGATTGAAGGTCAAGGGTGGAAAGTAGACAAGCACGGTCTTGTGGATATAAACTATCGGGGTCGATATCAAGCCTATGAACCATTTGTCCTATCAAGTCAGGCTCAGCTCGTGTACTTCACAAGTTATCCTAAACGGAGAACAACAAGGTCGGACTGGTGGACAGTATGCAAGACCAAAGCTAGAAATATCTTTGAGGTTGACGATATAGCTTATCAGGAGGATGAACTACCTCTTGTAACAAATATTATAGAAGTGGATACGACGGAAGTTCCTCATTGCACATCTAATTGTGTAGAAGAAGTAGAATTATCTGAAGAGGAAGGTGCAGATGAAAGTGAAGATGTAGAGGAGGAAGAAGAAGAAGAAGAAGAAGATGAGCTAAACGAACTAGATGAATTTTTAGAAGAGGATTAAATCTGTACGTTTGTTTTATCATCATATTTGACACTTTAGTGACACTTTTATCATATAAATCTATGACACTTTAGTGACACTTTTATCTGTGACTATGAGATTTTTGAAAAATTTGTGATGTCTATCATAGATATATGTATACTTGTTTTATTGACATATGTTATTATCAGGTATGACTAGACCAGGAGGAGGACGACGCGGAGGATATTATATTAGGCAGTCCCGTCTGCCTCGGGCTGGGGATGCAGATTTCGTACCCTCATCCTCATCTGATCCGAGTATGCAGTGTACCGTTCTATTCCCGGTCCATTATCGGGACAGGGCAGTTCCAGCAGGTTGGTGACTCCTTCCTCGTCGTCCAGCATTTCTGATCCCGCGTCTAGCATTCCTCCTGCGTCCAGCATTCCTCCTGCCGACGGCTCCATGGAGAGAGTCGACGTCGAGCATATGGAGGACGGCGATCAGACTGATCTTGTCCAGCCAGGAGGTGAGAGCGACCCTCCATGCGCTCCTCCGGACAAGACGCATATGGAGATTTGGACGGACGGGCCTAAGAAGTAAGTTATTTAGTTAATATATATTTCTCAAATGATTAAATATACATATATATTCATGAAATTTATTATTGTATAGATATCGGCCTCCTGCAGTACAGAAACAGCTAGATTATTTCTGAGGCAGAACTATGATGGACCTTGGATTAACTACTCAGATGCTCCAGCAGATAGGAAGGCCTTTTGGTTGGCCCACTTCAAGATAAAAAAATTTATTTTTAAATTTTAATAATCATTTGTGTATATTATATAACTTTTATATTTTACTTCTTGTAGAGGACCTATTTCTATCCACCACACCGGGCGGCGAAGATCGAGGACCAAATTTCTGCCGTCGCAGGCAAGCTCATCCGTGATGCGATCCACGACCAGAAGTCTCGTGATCGCTCCGGAAAGTCGATCCATCGTTGGATCACGCCAGAGCAGTGGACTGCGATGAAGGTAGATTCGCCGAGGCCATGTACCAGGAGCGATCTGACAAGGCCAAGGTGGCGCGGTCGAGCGCCAGTAAGTGGTGTGGTGGCTCTATTCCGATGACTGAGCATTTTCGTCGTCTGGTACATTTCCTATGACGGACATCATTTTATATATAGTTGGATAGAATGTTTAATACTAATAATAGATAATATATTTTAACAGGTAAAAAAGGGTGAGGACCCGAACATGGTGACCGTCTTCCTGGTCTCCCATCGGAGAGCTGGGGAGTTCATTGACGAGAGGGCGACGCAGGCATATGTGCGTTCTATTCTTTATATTAATTTACTATAATTTAGAAAACAGGAAAATAGATATCAATATAGACTTTAGTAAACACTTAAACGTTAGCAAACATTGTTCTAGGCCGAGTTTGTTCAGCTACAAGAGAAGGCGGCTGCTGCTGCTAGTGCGCCAGCAGAGGAAGGGGCTGGTACTTCCTCCCAGCCGCCTACAGCTCCATCGTCGGACGACCTCCGGATGACCGCCGTTGGCGGTCTTCAGAAGGGTACGTACTACGGTACGGGATCCTACGGTGCGTATTTGGCTTCAGAGTCATCCCGGGCCCCCTCTGTCAGTGCGCAGCCTCCAGCTTCGTAGGCGTCGTCACGAGCTCAGGATATTCGTCGTCAGATCGACGAGCTGCATCGCGATTTGCAGCAGCAAATTTTTGATCACCTTACCGTTAGAGCGACGATCCGACCCTCCGATGATCACCGGACGATTTGATACGGTCGAGCGCAGTATATAGGAGCTGATGAGTCAACAGCAGGCTACAGCTGCCAGCATGCACATACTCATCGAGTCTACGCAGTGTACAGAGCATAGACAGGTCGAGCTGGAGGGATCGCAGAGGACCATGTCTGCCTCACTCAGTCAGGTATCGGCTTCGATTGAGGAGAGTACTCAGAGGATGGTGAGTACCCTTGCTGTGCATGGTGAGCGACTGTGAGAGCTGGAGCAGATACGTCTTCCCGGTCCATCGACGGCGCCGACTCCAGACATTGCACTGCCTCCTACTGCCCCTACGGTACAGCCCACACAGGAGTAGTATGAGTACATGCTATCCCAGATGCGCGATAGGGGGCCCCAGTGATCCAGCTTCTTTTTTTATCATCTTTGTATGTATTGGCCCTATGGGCTCATTGACCGTTTTGTACACTGATTTTTATTATATTTGACTCTATTGGACATGTATGTTTGTGATATGATATTTAATTTGTTGGTATTTTCATTGAGTACATGTATGATATTTAGTTGTAGACTGTTATGATGGGAGACTGTTATTCATCTATTCGTTGTAGACTGTTATGATGGGAGACTGTTAATTATGATGATATCTGCTACGGAGATGACAAATATACCTACGCTGGATTATAAGCGATGATTTGATATACAAAGGAGGTGCTGTCCAAATTTTAAAAAAATATAATGTGTATTTTTGTGATGATGTGTATCTGTGTTTACAGTGTATGTGAAATACAGTGTTCGGAACCATCGATAGTTTTGATTACTGTTGTGTGTTTTATCTTGGACAGAAAGAGCAACTGTTCAGGGTGTACTTCTGAGAGCTTCATTTTCACATCCTTCACTCTCTCGGGACGTCGTACAGGATCCCGAGAAGGTGAAGGACGTGAAGAGGAAGCTCTGAGAAGTGCACCCTGAACTGTTGCTCTTTCTATCCAAGATAAAACATAGAACAGTAAGCGAAACTGTCGATGGTTCGAACACTGAATTTCACACATACTGTAAATACAGACACACAGCATAACAAAAATACACATTATATTTTTTTTAAAAAAATTTCAGTATTCTGCGACGGATAGCGACGGGTCTGCGACGTATAGCGACGTATGCAGACGTCGCTATTACGTCGCTAAGTAGCAACGTTACATCGCTGTACATCGCTACTGTGCTAACGTGGCAGGCATGCCATGTCATCACATAAATAGAATAAGACGTCGCTACGTAGTCGCTCTACGTCGCTAGTTTGGAGACGTATAGTTGTTGTCGCTCTCCGTCGCTAACTTTGCGACGGCCCAGCGACACGGCAGTGACGTCGCAAACAGCGACGTAGGGCGACGAATTTGTCATCTGCGACTAGCTTTTTCGCGACCTTCATTTTCCGTCGCTAAATTCGTCGCTAATTAACTTTAGCGACGTATTTTCTCTAATTAGCGACGTATCTGAACGTCGCTAATCTAGCTTATTTTAGTAGTGCTAGAAATACATTGAACAAAAGTTTGTAATCTCCTCAAGGATATAGGCTTCACAAATAGAACCCTCGACCCGTGCCTTATTTTTTTACCTTCCTCTTCAGGTAGTTTAGTTGGCGCTCGAACGGGTACATCCACCGATAACCGACGGGCCCACCAACGCAAGCCTCATAGGAAAGATGAATTGGCAAATGCTCCATAGAGTCAAAGAATCCAGGAGGGAACACCCTCTCAAGCTTGCACAATGTTACTTGCAATATCCTTCTCCTCCTTTCCAAGCCGATCGACGAGCAACTTAGTAGAACAAAGATCTCTAAAGAATATGCTAAGCTCTGTCAGTGGATCCCAAACGACCTGGGGTAAGAATTCCCGAAATACAATCGGGATTAATCTCTCCATAAAAATGTGGCAGTCGTGGCTCTTCATACCCTGTAGTTTGTTCTCCTTCAGATCAACACATCTTCTCAAATTCGATACGTATCCATCTGGAAATGTTAGGCCCTGGATCCACCTACAAAGTTTACCTTTGTCCTCCTTGTCCAGTGAGAAAATGGCCTTGGGCTGCTTACACTTCCCACTGCCTTCCTTTATCAAATGCAACTCTGGACGTCTGCATATTTCTTCTAAGTCCAACCTGGCCTTGGGATTGTCTTTTGTCTTCCCCTTTACGTCCATCACAGCATTTATTATATTATCAAATATATTCTTCTCGATATGTATGACATCCAGGTTATGTCTGAGCAGATGGTCACTCCAATATGGCAAGTCCCAGAATATACTCCTCTTCGTCCAGTGTGAGCGCGGCTAAATCCATCACACTTGTACCCCGCTGTAGGCTCTTCAATAGCACTTGACAATTCTTTAACTTCCTTCCATATCGTATCCCCGGACCACCGTGGCAGTGGACTGGACTTTTCTACCACGCCAGTACGAAAAGCATTCTTGTTCCTCCGGTATGAATGATCCTTTGGCAGGAACTGTCGATGACAATCGAAGAAGCACGATTTTCCTCCGTGTTTCAAACAGAAAGCCTTAGTGTGATCCATGCAATACGGACATGCGAGACGACCATGGGTGCTCCAACCCAATAACATTCCATAGGCCAGGAAATCATTGATGGTCCACATTAGTGCGGCCCTCATCTGAAAGTTCTGCTTTCTGAAAACATCATATGTGGTTGCACCGACTTCCCACAACTAATTCAGCTTATCTACCAAGGGCTGTAAGTACACATCGATGTTCCTCTTCGGGTTCTTCGGACCTAAAATAATAAAAGTTAGGAACATATAAGGAGTCTTCATACACATCCAAGGTAGCAAGTTGTACGGAGTAACAATCACAGGCCAACAAGAATATTGTGAGCCCGAAAGTCCAAATGGGGTAAAACCTTCGGAGGAAAGCCCCAATCTGACATTATGCGGCTCCGGAGCAAAATTGGAATACACTCGATCAAAGTACTTCCATGCTTCCCCGTCGGATGGATGATCTAGTAATCCATCTATTTGTTTTCGCTTGTGCCAACTCATATTATCAGCTGTCTCCTTTTCCATAAACAACCTCTGCAACCGTGACGTCAAAGGCAAATAGTGCATCGAATCTGTTGGCTTGCGTGCACCAGAAGTCCCTGTTGTACTAGTTGCCTTGAAGCGATCGACGCTACAAAATCTGCAGGTGTCTTCATCATTGTCGTCCTTATAGTACAACATGCATCCGTTGCGACATGCATCAATTTTTTTATACCCCATCCAGAGCGATCTCACCATTCTCTTGGATCGGTAGTAGTCTTTAGGTAACTTGGCACCCTCCGACAATATATCTTTAATTAACTCCAAAATTTGGTTGTAGCATTCTTGAGACATGTTGAAATCTGATTTTATGCTTAACAGTCTTGTAATCACCTCCAACGGTGAATGGTCATCACAATCAGGATATAAAGGATTTCTTACATTCTCCAGCAACTCTATGAACTTTGCAGTATCGGCATTCGGTGCCTCCTCAGCATATTGATTGTTCGGATCGAAACTAGGCCCCTCAGCATCGAAAACCATGTCCGTCCACCCTTGGTCGTAATCAACATGCTCGTGGACATCTACATAAGGCTCCATATAAGGATCTGGCTCGGATGCTAAAGGCACAAGTTCTCCGTGTGCGGTCCACTGATAATAATTTGGCATGAAACCTCTCGATTATAAATGATATGTCACATCCACTTCCGAATGATATTTCAAGTTGCAATATCTCACACATGGACATTTAATTTTGTATGGTCCATGTACTAAGGGAACGCCTTGATAAACTGCAGGAACTGTTGCACACCCTGTATAAATTTATCCTGCACACCGCACATGTTGTAGCTTCCCTTCCCGGAGAATTTTTTTCAAAATATTTTTTTATTATTTTGGTTTTAAATAGTGATTTTAGAATTTTATAAATGTTTATTTAGTTAATTAATACGATAGATGATTTTAGCCATGGTTGAGTTTTAAAGTACCAGACGACTAGGAATCATGGCACGGATACTGCAGTGGCGTGCTTTGACTAGTGTTTAGCCATGGTAGGGGAATGCCGAGCCATAGGAGTATCCTAACTAGAAAACCCAGCCTAGGCTATAGCATGAACATTATAAATAAGTTTAATTAATTATTATTAGATTTATTGACTTTGCAGGAACCCGGTTGAACCAAGTTAGTCCGAACTGGGCCGAACCAAATCTAAGACCATGTAGGCATGTAGTGAGACCCAATACGGCCATATAGACATATTCTAGGTAGATGCAATATCTTTAGGAATTGGCAATTAATTTCTAATAATTGTTATATACATTATAAATATTATTATTATTTATTAGTGTATACAATATTTGGTGATTTTCGGGAGCCAATAAAGAGTGTGCGTACTAGATTCACCAAATCTTACGACACTTGCTATTGGGTTATTTTTAGTTGTTATCGGGATTATTAGTATTATTAATAATATTGTTGTTGTATTAAAATAATTAGTTATTATTAAATGGTTGTTTTCTTCATCGTCAAATAGGTATTATTTATATTATATTGTTGTATAAATATATATTCAAAATTTATTAATGTATATACGATATACATGTTATATAAATAGGTGTAAATATGTGTATATATATACTATATATAGCAGGATATGTGTATGTGTATATATAATATATAGGTGTTATATATAAATGTATATATATGTGTATACGTGTATATATAATATATATGTGCATACGTATGTGTGTATGTGTATATATATATAAATATAAGTGTGTATGTATTTATATTGCATATTAGTTATAATAAAAAGAATAGAAAAAGAAAAAGGAAAAGAAATAAACTAAAATCAGTAAATGAAAGCCCAATCAACCGAGCCTCATCAGGCCACAAGCCCGACCCATGACACAGCCTGGTATATATGTTCGTATAGAGAAAGAATGAGCGGAAGAAAGGGATTCGATACGCAAAACTCCTCTAAACCCTAAACTTATCGCTCGAACCAACGCCCCCCGAACCCCACCTGGGTGCACCCCCCACGCGTGCGCGCAGCCACCCCGCCACCGCCGTGGTGGTTGAACACGCTGGAGCGCACGGCCTGAGACAGTACCCGCGCTGACAGCAAAAGCAGTATTGGCGGTTGGGAGGGCTAACTTCGCTCGGAGATTTCTCCACGATCGGTCGACCGTTTGTCGAGCCGATTGCTCAGGTATGACCCTAATATAACCACCTTTGTGTTACGTCAAATAGATTTAATTTAGTACCTTAGGTTGTCCGAGGAATCGATGCCAAAATTGGCGAATAACTGTTCAAAACCGAACAGTTTTATAGTTCAAGGATCCAAATTGGAAGGCTGATTTCAGCCAACCGACTGACAGTTCCTCAGAACCAATTCATGTCTGTCATCGACAACCTATACGAGTTTGAAACTCTATTTTTACTTTCATTTATAAGTGTTTAAACAGAAAGATATTTATTCGTGAAAATCGGGAAAAACCCGATAAAACTTTTTTTTTCAAAAACTAGAAATTCTCCGACACCACGTGCATCCCGCCAATCTGGGTGACTTGGTCGCGAACCAAAAGCATCGAAAGGTGCTTAACGGCTTCGGGGATGTGTGAGCTTTGACGGAATTCAAATTGGTCGCGTGTGCGCGACGAATTTGATGCGTATCCGTCGAAATTCACCGTATCGGACTATTCAAATTTCTCAATTACTTTGTGTACGCTCGTCAGATCGAAACGATACTTATGCCAATAGGACCATATCGTTTTTATGGTCCAGCATGCCAAGTTTGGTCCGATTCTGAGACAGTTGATCAGATCACCGTTTTACGGGCCCCACGGTCCGACTCAACGGGTGATTTTGTGCACAGCCCGCCGAAATCTAACTTTGGACATACGGTTGGGTTCGTATCAGAAAACTGGACCTGTTAACATATAGTTTGACGACTTTAGAGACCATTGACTCTGGCACGCTTTTCGGTGCAAAGCGGGTCCAACGGCGGACATCGTTTTTGCCCGAAATTACCGTTTTGCCCCTGTGTCCAGAATTGGACTTAAGGATAGGCAATCCAAGCTAATTTGACTATTCTGAGAATGTTGGCAATGTTTGTTTTAGCTTTCGGAGACATTTGTGATGACTTGGACTGTGTGGCTTACCAGTTGACTATATATTTGTTGGATCGGCGTGCAACCACCAGGCAAGTATACCTTGTCTCCCTCTACAGTTTATTTTCATGCTTATAGTACACATGTCTTAGTATGTTATCTTTAGTTACCTTAGTTGCTATAGATTTATATGATACCATGTTTACTAGTTTTATTGTCTTGCTTGTATATCAGTACTTCATGACTTGATAGCGTAGTTACACTAGGCTTCATTCACATTATGGTTCATGCTAGAGTAGTCCTTACCTGTGTCATGACTGAGTTGTACCGTGTCGTCATCTATATCTTGACTGAGTCGTGCCTACAAGTATGTGTAATTGAACTGCTATTCATGTATAGTTCCCATAACCTGCGAGTCCACACACGGGGCGAGGATTGTCCTTTGCACCTGCGAGTCCACACATGGGACGAGGGTGACTTGTCTTGAAACTGACCTGCGAGTCCACATTCGAGGCGAGGGTTGGTCTTCCATTGATCTCTTGTTTACTTGTTCTTCTAGCAGTTCATTTACGCATAATTGTTCTTGTATTCCAGTTCATAATTACCTGTCAGTAACCATATGTCAGTCTCATGTCTAGTTCCTGTTTATACCCTGTTTATATTATAGCATGATTAAACTGTTAGATAGGCATGTTTTATGTATCTTGCTAGTCCTCTGAGTACCTAATGATCTCTTCAGGTAGCTGATTACATGGAGTTAGTTAGCGGCTCATGATGGTAGTGATTACACTTACGGGGATATAGGTATTTGCTTGTGATATCTCTTTATTATCCATTCGTGCTTTATATTCTATGCCATGATGTACTCTGCTTATTTTATAGACTCATTCTTAGAGTCTAATCGGACAATATGCTAATGGGCTGCAGACCATGACCCATACTTGTTAATTCTTGTCTTATATATTCCTGTGGATTGAGATACACTATAGATTACCATATTAGCCATGATACCATGACCTTGACAGCTTATACGTACTCGAGTCAGGCTAGAGTCCGCTCGATACGTAGCTGGCTTGCTCACGAGCTCGCATCCGAAAACCGGGTGCGGGTCGTGACAAGTTTTTGTGGTGGCCCATGCAGGTCAGAGCATATCGTACCGGTTACGTAACTGTACTGGTACGAGCCTACGACAATGACTAAACCTTAGGAATCTCAATCCACTCTGCCTTAAAAATTCTCTTAGAAATTTCTCTACCGTTTTTGAAACTTTGTATTCGTTCTCGATTATTCTCCCTTACCTTCTTGTACCAATGATTCTCGTCCTTTCCTATTCCGACGTGACGAATGATCGTGTTGTCTAGGATTCATTAGAAATTCTTAAATTATAGTATAATATTGCTTGACTATTGAATATTTGGTTGTTTATAGATATGAGGGATTATAGATGTCATATGCCTAGATATATGCCCGGTAGAATTGTTAGCAACTAGTTAGAAGACCATAAGACTTTAGTGACCGTGTTTTGAGGAGTAGTGTGACCAAAGGTGGGTAGAAGTCCTCGAGGCTTCGTAGTTACAAAATGATTAGGAGGAGGATATAAACTATTTTTGAGGAATTAAAATTGTGGAGATTAAGGTAATAGTAGACTTTGAATTTTAAGGAATAGTCATGAATTAGAATTTCGAGGACGAAATTATTTTTAAGGTGGGTAGATTTGTAGCTTCCCTTCCCGGAGAATTTTTTTCAAAATATTTTTTATTATTTATTTGTTTAATAGTAATTTTAGAATTTTATAAATATTTATTTAGTTAATTATTACGGTAGATGATTTTAGCCATGGTTGAGTTTTGAAGTACCAGACGACTAGGAATCATGGCACGGATAGTGCAGTGGCGTGCTTTGACTAGTGTTTAGCCATAGTAGGAGAATGTCGAGCCATAGGAATGTCCTAACTAGGAAAACCAGGCCAAGTTATAGCATGACCATTATAAATAAGTTTAATTAATTATTATTAGATTTATTGACTTTGCAGGAACCCGGTTGAACCAAGTTAGTCTGAACTGGGCCGAACCAAATCCAAGCCCATGTAGGCATGTAGTGAGACCCAATACGGCCATGTAGACATATTCTAGGTAGATGCAATATCTTTAGGAATTGGCAATTAATTTCTAATAATTGTTATATATACATTATAAGTATTATTATTATTATTTTATAGTGTTTACAATATTTGTGTGATTTTTGGGAGGCAATAAAGCGTGTGCGTACTAGATTCACCAAACCTTACTACACTTGCTATTGGATTATTTTTAGTTGTTATCGCGGATTATTAGTATTATTAATAATATTGTTGTTGTATTAAATATAGTATTATTAAATGGTTGTTTTCTTCATCGTCAAATAGGTATTATTTATATTATATTGTTGTATAACATATATTCAAAATTTATTAATGTATATACGTATATACATGTTATATAAATATAGGTGTAAATGTGTGTGTATATATATAACATATATAGGAGGATATGTGTATGTGTAATATATAAATATAAAATATATATATTTTTTATATAGGTGTATATATATAAATGTATATATATGTGTATACGTGTATATAAATATATATATGTGCATACGTATGTGTGTACGTGTATATATAAATATAAGTGTGTATGTATTTATATTGCATATTAGTTATAATAAAAAGAATAAAAAAAGGAAAAGAATAAATAAAATCAGTAAATGAAAGCCCAATCAACCGAGCCTCATCAGGCCACAGGCCCGACCCATGACACAGCCTGGTATATATGTTCGTATAGAGAAAGTGCCGAACGGAAGAAAGGGATTCGATACGAAAAACTCCTCTAAACCCTAAACTTATCGCTCGAACAAGCGCCCCGCCGACCCCACCTGGGCGCCCCCGCACGCGTGCGCGCAGCCACCCCGCCGCCGCCGTGGTGGCCGAACACGCCAGAGCGCACGGCCTGAGACAGTACCCGCGCTGATAGCAAAAGCAGTATTGGCGGTTGGGAGGGCTGACTTCGCGCGGAGATTTCTCCACGATCGGTTGACCGTTTGTCAATTCGATTGCTCAGGTATGACCCTAATATAACCACCTTTGTGTTCCTTCAAATAGATTTAATTGTAGTACCTTAGGTTGTCCAAGGAATCGATGCCAAAATTGGCGAATAACTGTTCGAAATCGAACAGTTTTGTAGTTCAAGGATCCAACTTGGAAGGCTGATTTCGGCCAACCTACTGACAGTTCCTCAGAACCAATTTATGTCAGTCATCGACAACCTATACGAGTTTGAAACCCCATTTTTACTTTTATAAGTGTTTAAACAGAAAGATAATTATTCGTGAAAATCGGGAAAAACTCGATAAAACTATTTTTTTCAAAAACTAGAAATTCTCCGACACCACGTGCGTCCTACAAATCCGGGCGACTTGGTCGCGAACCGAAATCATCAAAAGGTGCCTAACGGTTTCATGGACGTGTGGGCTTTGACGGAATTCAAATTGGTCGCGTGTGCACGACGAATTTGATGCATATCCGTCGAAATTCACCGTATCGGATTCTGTGCAAATTTCTCAATTACTTTGTAAACGCTAGTCAGATCGAGATGATACTTGTGCCAATAGGACCGTATCATTTTCTGGTCCTGCATGCCAAATTTGGTCCGATTCTGAGACAGTTGATCGGATCGCCATTTTGCGGGCCCCACGGTCCGACTCAACGGGTAATTTGCGCACGGCCTGTCAGAATCCAACTTTAGACATTCGGTTGGGTTCGTATTGGAAAACCGGACCTGTTGACATATAGTTTGATGACTTTAGAGACCATTGACTCTGGCACACTTTTCGGTGCAAAGCGGGTCCAACGACGGATATCATTTTTTCCCAAAATTATCGTTTTACCCCTGTGTCCAGAGTTGGACTTAAGGATAGGAAATCCTAGCTAATTTGACTATTATGAGAATGTTGGCAATATTTGTTTCAGCTTTCGGAGACAGTTGTGATGACTTGGACTGTATGGCTTACCAGTTGACTATATATTTGTTGGATCTGCGTGTGCAACCACCAGACAAGTATACCTTGCATCCCTCTATAGTTTATTTTTATGCTTATACTACACCTGTCTTAGTATTTTATCTTTAGTTACCTTAGTTGCTATAGATTTATATGCTACCATGTTTACTAGTTTATTATCTTGCTTGTATATCAGTACTTCATGACTTGATAGCATAGTTACACCAGGCTTGATTCACATTATGGTTCATGCTAGAGTAGTCCTTACCTATGTCATGACTGAGTTGTACCGTGTCGTCACCTATATCTTGACTGAGTCGTGCCTATAAGTATGTGTAATTGAACTGCTATTCCTGTATAGTTCCCACAACCTGCGAGTCCACACACGGGGCGAGGGTTGTCCTTTGCATCTGCGAGTCCACACATGGGGCGAGGGTGACTTGTCTTGAAACTGACCTGCGAGTCCATATTGGGGCGAGGGTTGGTATTCCATTGATCTCTTGTTTACTTGTTCTTCCAGCAGTTCATTTACGCATAGTTGTTCTTGTATTCCAGTTCATAGTTACCTGTCAGTAACCATATGTCAGTCTCATGTCTAGTTCTTGTTTATACCCTGCTTATATTATAGCATGATTAAACTGTTAGATAGGCATATTTTATGTATCTTGCTAGTCCTCTGAGGACCTGATGATCTCTTCAGATAGCTGATTACATGGAGTTAGTTAGCGGCTCATGATGGTAGTGATTGCACATGCGGGGATACAGGTATTTGCTTATGATATCTCTTTATTATCCACTCGTGCTTTATATTCCATGACATGATATACTCTGCTTATTTTATAGACTCAAATCATTCTTAGAGTCTAATCGGACAATATGCTAATGGGCTGCAGACCATGACCCATACTTGTTCATTCTTGTCTTATATATTCCTATGGATTAAGATATACTGTAGATTACCATATTAGCCATGATACCATGACATTGAGATACACTCGCACTCACTCTATTCACCCCCCTTTAGAGGTTCTCAACAGTCCTACAACCCCAATACACACACACCATATCACTATCCACTACAATGTTGACACACACACTCATCCCTATTTATATATACCATGTTTGTGCCTTGCTTGTGTATTAGGCACTAGCCTATATGAATGCCTATATATGTATTATATAGGTATAAATATACATAGTTTGTATTTTTGTGTGTGATAACTTGTTTTGGCTTTTGATTGTGTTTGAGTGCTAGCCTAGGCTTGGTTAGGCTTAGTGAGACTTGATTGGACTAGGATTGACCTAATTGACCTAGTTTGACTTGTGAAGTTGACTATAGTTGACCAAGAGTTGACTTTAGTCTAGAATGACCTAGAATTCATATAGAATGCATTGTAAAGTTTAATATTACCATTCTGGACATGTTGTGACCTGTATCGCTCTAAATAGGACTCATCTACTCTGTCTGGACATCTATACTCATCGGATACTCAGGATATCAGGCGAATACATTATCTGACCATTTCATACTTGATAGGATTTATATTTATGCTCTAGATTACTTTACTTGATGCTGTCACGTTGTTAACACGGATTGGTACTATATGGATCCCTTCATGAGATGTTATCCCCCACGGGAGCATCGGGATACATCATGTCATGTGCTTTTTATGTACATCATGTATTCATGTGCTTTCATCATTCATGTACACTCTTATTCATGTACTCTCATGTTCACAGAGCCCCTCATGTATACTTCATGTGCACCTATTTATGGGCTCCCATGTGAAATCATGTACAATAAAATAATTTGTCTGGATCTTTGTGTATTGATTGGGGTACGGGAGAGTATAAATGGTCATGTGAATAATTCCAAAGTAGTGTAATCATGTGCAAACTCTTAGTATAATCATGTGTAAATTCAAGCCGTTCACATGTCTATTTTGTACTCTACATCACTAGCTACTGTTAGTTCTTTACTTATGGTAGATATTTCCTTACAATCATCTCTTTTACTTCATATATATTCTTCAGCATTTCATGTATCTTACACTATAGCATGCTTATATTTTCTGTCATATTATGAATTGCATGAGATGTATTGTGCTCGTTTCTGTCCTGACTGGACCTGTTGAAATATTACACATGACATTGAGGAGTTCTGTCCTACATACTACGGGGCAGGCCTAGATGACACTTGCGAGCTGGACTCCCAGGAGGACCCAGTCCTTGTAGAGGACATTACCCCAGTAGTCTAGGCTAGTTAGCTAGACTAGTTATCTTACTTTATTGTCTTGTCTTATTTTGGATACATATGTACTTATTTGGAATATTGTTATTTTGGATGTTGTGGAGATGTTATCTTAGACTCTTAGACTTCTTCTCCTGTTGTATTTCATTTGGCGACTTTCATATATCTATCTTATCGTATTTTCTATCTTAGCTGTGATTGAGTTGTACATTTCTATATTGTCCTCCGTTCGGAGCGTATATATTGTACAGGTACCTTATTATTGTTAGATGTATGTGACCTAGGACAGCGTTCTACCGCCGACACTGCGGCGTAGGCTGAACGTACCCACTTCTCGTGCCCCTACACTGGGTGCGGATCGTGACAGTTATATCCATGATTGCTATATCTTGTGACTAGTTTACTTATTTTTTTTCCACTTTTACTTTATCTTGTATTTAGCATACATTAATATTCTTGATTCCTGCTATACATTCACTATGTTATATTGCTTTCGTGTTCACTCGTGTTCCATGATAGAGTCGTCTAGTCCTACACCACGATTCCTTGACTTGAGTATGACTCGACCTAACTTGACTTGACTTGACATAACTTTAGTAGGACTTCACTTGTGACATTCTATAGATTGTGAGTGCTTACCTTTACTATGGTCTATAGGATGATTCAACTTTGATACTAGGAATGGGTACCATCTCGATTAGGAGTGCTTACCTTGACTACGATTAAGATATTATAGATTGGGAGTGCTTGCCTTGACTACAGTCTATATCTTTGACCAGTTAGCCACGACTAGTATGGCATGCCAGTGTCTTACGTTCCTTAAGTTTTAGATCTTGGTGTCTTAGTCCATTGTGTCTCAGTTGACTTTCCCTTGATTATTTCTTATTTCTTTGCACATGTTGTACTGCTACATTTTTGCTTCTATATTTTATCTTGCTATCCCTGAAGACTTGGTGATCTTTCCAGATAATAGTTGGAGTTATCGAGGTAGAATGCATTGGAGGATTGATGATTGTTTCTCCGAGATTTCAGGTATATATATTTAGTTCATATCTTTTCATATTCGTCCAATTTCTTTTTTTATTTACTTCGATCATGCTGTTGTATAGCCTAATTTCGCAAGCTTATTTTCTTCTTCAAAGCTTGTTCAAGATAATTGTAATAGAGTCTGGTCCACTTTATTACGTATTGTCTTTCTCTATTACTTATAGGAACCGATATGTTAATGCCTGACCAACATTAATATATTTGGTTTATACAAGAGTTTATCTTAAATGGATTAAGATAGATATTAGTTGAATTGATAGATTGATTTATAAAACCAGACAGCTTATATGTATTCGAACTGGGCTGGAGTCCTCTTGATACGTAGCTGGCATGTATACGTATCCTAGTCCTACGTTATTTTGGAACTGGGGTGTTACATGATCTACAAATATAATATACTGAAAAATAAACCACGGTAGAATAAAAAATGCATAAAAATATACTATACAAGTTGGCAAGTTATACTTATCTGTCATCCAAGTTTCCGCTGAATCCGCAATACCAAAGCCACGATACATTTCTAACAAAATAACTGGAGTCGAATCGGAGTCCGGAACTAGGAGATATGACAATTCCAAGTCGATGTAGCTGCTGAAAAATGGAACTGATTTTGTAGCAAAATTTGGGATTATTTTTGGATGAAAAATATATACGAATTTTGGCTAATAGGAAAACAAAAAAAGGATTATATATGTATTTCAAATTTATATACTTAAACAGGTAGGACTTGATTTGTTAGGATATGATATGGATGAAGTTGATTTCCTTGTAGCCTTAGGGTTAGGATTATTTTAAAGCATAGCTTAAATTTATCTAAATTTGTAATCTTTTTTTAGAATTACCAATATAAGAACATATAATCCATACATTTGAATAATCCATATCTAATTCTAAACTTAAATACAATATAAATCTAAATTTAAATACAATCCAAATCTAAGTCTAAATTTAAATACAATACAATCTAAATTTAAATACAATTCAAATCTAAATAGAATATATCAACCATCTACTTCTTGTTGTATATTTGTTCAATGATTTACCTAATTATATTATACTACATATTAAATAACCATGGTATATATAAACTATACCACACACACACACACACACACACCCACACACACACACACACACATATATATATATAGATATATATATATAATATATATATATATATATATAATATATATATATATATAAAAAAAAAAATATATATATATATAAAATACATTAACAATGATATTTTAAAATATTTAACATAAAATAAAAAAATCATACGAGGTATTATTTACACTATATACATGTACAATTACATGTATAAGATCTCCATATCAGATAATTCAATAACACTTAATAATAAATAAAATAAAAATAATTTAGTTTTAAAAATATGAAAAAATTTAGGGACGTCATATTCTACCCGCCTTAAAATAATTTTATCCTCGAAATTAAAATTCATCAATATTTCTTAAAAGTGCAAGCCCACTCTCATCAGAATCTCCTCGAAATTTTAAATAACCAAAAATTAATTCAAGAAAATACATTCTAAAATTCAAATTTTTAGAATTCCATAGCCTTCGAAATTTAGATTCAATTTCTATTATCGAAATTCAAATTGATGATTCGTCCCTCAAACCCCAAATTTTACAAATTTTCTAATTGTAAATTTTAAGTTAAATCTATATATGTTCAAAATTTTAAATTCAATCTTCAATACACTTTTATCTTTAAGCCAATACACTTTTCTCTTTACGCCAAATCTCTATAATCAATTCTCTTTTCTTTTTCTTTTAGCTTTAAACTCAATAACCATAAATGTTCTTCTAAAATTTCTTGAAGTCAAGAGCACTAAAATCTCTCAAACTCACTTTATTTGATTACCTTCTCAACTGCTACCTAAGTGTTTCACCTTCAATATACAATTTCACTTTCTAATTTGTCATTGACAACAGAACCTCTACCAACCTTAGAATTCATCATTTTTTTAAACAATATTATATCTTATAAAAACCTCCTCAAAGTTTCAATTGAATTCAATTTCCTCTCTTTCAAGTTTGTAAATTCATTGTAACTCCATCAGTCATTCATTCACCACCAATAATCATATTGTGACTTGAGGTCGTCTACCCACCTTTGGTCATACCACCCTATCAAACACATGCTGCCAAAAAATTTGTAACATTTTTCGATTAATTGCAAAAATTCAATAACACTATATACCTATGGCATATGTCATTCTCAGTCTCCTCATATCTATTAAGCAACCAAAATTTAATAAACAAACTTTTACATACTTATCTAAGGAATACTGATAAATTCTATAAAACATGATCATTCGTCACTCCGAAATAGGAAGGGAGAAGAAGCAATGACACGAGAAGCAATGAAAAGTAGTTAAGTGCAAATTCGAGAATCAAGGACGATAGAGAAATTCGAAAAGAACTATCAAGATAGTTGTGAATTGAGAATACTAGGAGTCTAATCCTATTCGTAGGCCCGTTTGGTACTGTAATATAACCGAATTGGCTAATTGGGCCACCATATGCACAAAGAGGCGAAGACTTTGGTATCCAAAACTTGGATCCACATTTATTAACTTTTGCAACCCATGTATACATATTCATACCAACCAACTTTATAATCTAATATTGAATAGAAATGTGTCCATTCAAACCACAATAATTATAACAAAAAACATTAGTTTTATGTGCAGCAACACGAAAACGTGATTTGGTGTCATATGTCTTGCATGGTTGACTATAATAAGAAGTACGATTGTGTCTAACCTTGGTTGTGCCAGATTCCTTTTTAAAGGGTTTCTTAATAATGACCTTGTGTTATGTCACATGCCTTGTGATTAACTGGGTCTTGGGTTGAACAATTTGTTTAACCAATCTTATCTCTAACTTTTTAGAGCTAGCACAGATCTCATTATATTTAACAACAAGAGTATCAATTCTACATAAAATAGAATACTTCTTATTTTCTGATTCTAATTCCTCCTTAAGTTTAGCATTTCTTTGAGCTTTTTTCTCAATGCATTCAACTGCCTCGTGCAATATAAACTCAAGTGTGGAGATATCACAGATTTATCAGAAGTAGAAGTAACTCTATTCAAGTAAGCTTTTCATTCTCAAGCTTAATAATAGGACATCATTTCTTGCTTACTCATACTTATCTAGAACATTTTTGTAATCTCTAAATAAATGGAAAGCATCAGATAATTCATCATAAGAAAATTCATTCTCTTCAAAAAGAGTATTTTTTGTACCTCGTTGTATAATGTCATTAAGCTTAAATTTGTACCTTTATGGGGGCTTTTTTCTTCTTTAGAGTTGCCTGTCTCGTTTTTACACCATATGCTTGTGTTATCGTACTTAAAAGACAACCATCTTTTTTTCTTTGATCGTTCATAGCAATTCTCCTTTTTAACAGTAGGGAAATTTGTCACGACCCGCACCCGCTTTTCGGTATGCGAGTACGTGGCCAAGTCCAGCCTACGCTGCAGTATCGACGGTAGAACGTTGTTTAGTCCGCAATAAACAAATGCTTATAAAATAATTTTTATTTGCTCATTCACAAAACTAAATCAATTATAATATCCAAAGTTACATTTGATTAAAAAATTACAATATCTCACAAAATAGGAAAGACAACTAAATGAATCTTTGTGATCAACTCAACTATCTAACTAGTCTCTATGATTTGGCCTTCCAAATACACTCGTATCTCCCCCAAGGATCCAATGCAGAGAGTAGCTGCGACTGTCTAGAAAAATAGTTTCCAGTCAAGAAGGAAACGAGTACAATCCATGCATACAGTTCTAAACATATGATAACGACTATAAAAAAGTGAATAAGAACGACATACATGATGAAATAACTAAACTGAACTCATGGCATGGACAATAAAGAAAAATAGTTAATCATGAACTATAAAAAAAGTAAAACACTGAACAAGGAAACATTACCATCTAAGTGATTTGAAGTACATCTTTTAATATGTGATCAGTCTGGGACAGTTACACTGCAAGGTCTATATAGGATTTGCATCCTCAAGATCTACTATGCAATATGCAATGTAATATGACAATGTCTAAGGTCGGATCACATATTTACTTGGTACTTCCCTGCTCGACTACTACACATGGATTATAAAGTCACGACAAAGGTTCACAAAATACGGTAAAACAGCACAATAAAATATGGTATCATGACTAAACCCATATGCTACTAATCCGTGTAACGAACGTGTCAAGAATCAAATATACATCACTAATCATGTAAATATAGTAATTAACAATTTGGAAACAAACAAAAACTGTACTCGCCTGGGGGTCCTTAGCTGGGGAAACAAATAACCTCGTTGGGTCCAGAATAGTCCACTTGGCTAGGGTGGATGTAATGCCCCGCCCCGCGTGAGACATTTGGGTTGACTTATTGGATGCTATCAGAATGTTGGACCGTGAACGATACATGAGAAATGAACTGGCTATGCTATCGACCCAATGAACCGAAATAAAACACTTGAATCATGTACACTCTGTATAACTATTACAAAGATATGAATCGTTGCCTGTTTCTAATAAGCAATAAAAGAATGAATAAATGCCCCTATGAAATGAATCAATGTTATATTCCTTATTGAAAGGACCGATATGGGAAACATTGCGATGAGTTGATGAAATGAGAAATGATGAGGCTTGGGATCGCTGGGATCACCAAGTAAAATGATGGTAATGTTGGAAAGGAATGAGTCGTTGAACATGACTTGAATGAGATGAATGATGCACTGTTGCCTTACTTCTTTTAATACTTTATCATACGACTTGAACATGAATTGAATAAGATAAATGGTGCGTCGCATACCCTTGAATTTCTATATGGCAAGTCCAAAGTGGTGTATAACACCAGTGATCATGTAGTCAGGATGCATGCTAATGAATATTTTGTGCAGGCAGAGTAAGTATATTGCCTAACATGTATTTGATACAGGAACGAGGAGTCGGTTATCGGTAAGAAATCACTTGAATGTGATATATGCAATATATTTATGTTGGTTTAACTTTCCTGCTTAACATGCTAAACGAAATGGTGCTGCAATGTTGCCTTTCAAATGAGAACCTGTCTAACATGTTAAATACAGTATGCTAAATTATTGCCTTGCTAAGAGAATCACTATAATATGTTCGATATATGCTAACTCAATGGCTGCTTGAATGATGCCTCTACAACAGTACAAGAACTTGATAACATCAAGTATGTTTCATGGATGCCTTTACATAAGAAATGAGATAACAAGTACTTACTTTAATATTTCTGTTCAAGAACTGTAAACTGATGCTAGCCACAAATAGAAAGATCATTCTAATAAAAGCTTGCTTAATTGACCACTTAGTGTCGGTTTAGACGAGTGGGCGGGATTCTGCTCGCTAGTACATAGATAATATACAACATTATGGGCACTCTTTTTAGGTGCTCGTGCTTGGAATGTTCTGTACACGAAGATTGGCTTGATCGATCCAGCGGCATCGAAGATTTGTTGGGCATGCAGAAGCTCTCCTTACAAAAGATGATATCTTCTATTTATAAAGTGGCGTAATGTATGGAACATTGTAATCAGTTGTACCAGTAAGTTGTAAGCCAAGTTGGTATATCGAGTTGTAATCCAATGTATTAAAGTATCAAATGTAAGCTTTGTGGCATTTGTTCAGTTGGCTATCAATATAAAGTGAGATGTGCTGTAAAATTTGTATTCCATTACAAGTCCCGTACTCTACTTCAATTATCAATAAAGAGAATACATTTTTATATCTCTGTGCGACTTCAAGTTATCTTCTTATCTCCGCTGCTATCAATCAGTGATATATTTCTATCTGATAAGAAAAATGTCCTCATTTACTTCAATTTGTCTGCTTCTGCCGCTGCGATGTATTTCTATTTGAAGATTATCAATTATGTACCATCTTTGCCTTGTACAAGTGTAGTACCAGACTTGTACGACATCACGTCCAAGCGAGGATGAATGATTTGGCGTGAATCAAAGCGAGGACGAACAATTCTCCAAATTGGCGCAAGACTAATTGGTATCAGATCACGACTTTATGTCCTTGTACCCTTATTTGATTCGTTTCAAAATCAAAGTTGCATCGACGATTAACCAAAGTTGCTTCCGCGATCACTCAACGTTGCATCCGTGATTAAATCAAAGATTACTTTCGCGATTGTTGTTCATGTAGTTGTTTCAAGTTGTTCGTGTCTGAAAGTTCTTTTGACCCTCTTGGCAGCTCACTAGATGTTTCATACAATAAGTCTAAATACATTATGATGTCCTGAATGTTTGATTGTTGTTGGTTTGGAAACTAATAATCCAACAATGACTCGATGCCATAGTATGCTATGCTGCAAATAATATTCAAAATGTAGGAATAGAGAAAGTTGCTATTTGTATTGAAACATGCTTGAGAGTTGCATGTGATGTTGGGAAAGAATAGTGAATGAAACAATTGATGGATGAGTACAACAGAATTGATGAGTTGACTCATGTGTGTTGGCTAGTGCTTTTGAGATCCTAAGAATGTTGGCTTGTGATTTGAGACCCCAAGATGTTGGCTGTGTTGTGATCAATTTAGATCACGATTGCCCGGAATAGACTTGCGTTGGTATGGTTTGAGGAATGGCTTCATTTCTGAGTGGTATATTGCCTCTACCACTTCAGAATGAGATGTATCATGACCATTTCCATAGGATAGCAATGAGACTATCTGTCAATATTGGGTAGTGCCGAAACTTAGCTGGAAGTCATGCCGTATTACTAGGTGACTCGAGTGTCCCTTGATGGTGTCGTTATGATGGGTAGCGAGATTGTCGAAAAGTGTAACGTGTGCCTTGGTTGGGAATTACTCAGTCTGACGATGGCTCAGACTAGCAGGATGATAGTTATATTGTGGGTAATAAATTTGGCTAGCGAATGTTGTGTGGCTTAGAACATTGAACGATAGTTACGATTTATGGGATGGGAATCATATGTGGCTATTACAAGTTGGTTGCTAAGTTGAAAGTTTTGAAAGTATTGTCGGTGACTCGAATGGACGTTGAAAACCCGTGTTGTGACCCTAATGTGCAATAAGATGCTAATCCATCTTGACCCCCAAAGAATAGAATCAGAAGTGCGAGATCGTGCTGGGCGAAAAGATAGTCGTTGCATATGTGCATGTATGCCGAGGAATTTAAGTATATCACAAAGGTAACAAGTAGTGAACCTGAACAATCGTGTTGCATAGAGAATGGTTAATTGATACGTGAATTATCGGATTGAATGGAATGAACTACTTGACCCTTGTAGTATGAGATTTTAAGAATGTCCGTATGAGATGTTGATGACTGGAAAACAAATGGAATTAAGAACCACGAAAGCTGTTAGATAGTGCCGGTAGATGGTGAGACGGTCTAGACGATTGTTTGTTGGGATATAGATTGCTGGCTTATGACTTAGGGGACGTTTGGTATGCGGAATATTATATAGCCAGAAATTCTATATTCCTGAAAATCAAATTCCAAGTAATTAAATTTTCTGAAAAATTACATTCCCATGCTTGGTGACTATATAAATATTTTCGGAAAAAATAAAAAAAAAGTAATGAAAAATGAAAAAAAAAAACAAAAACCAAAAAGGATAAAAAGGGAAAAAAAAAGAAAAAAATTCGACGAAAATACAAAAAAAGACAAAAAGGCCAAAAAAAGACCAAACCGACAAAATGGAAAAAAGACAACCAAAAAAACAACAAAAAACGATAAAAAAGCGACAAAAAAGACCAAAAAATAAAAAGCAACAAAAATGACAGAAACAACAAAACGATAAAAAAGGACCAAAAAAGGACCAAAAAAAGACAAAACCAAAAAACAACAAAAATGATATAAAAAAGCGACAAAAATGACCCAAAGAAAATGACAAAAAAAGATGACCAAAAATGACAAAAGACGACAAAAAAACACAAAAATGTCAAAAAGGGACAAAAAATAAAAAATACTAAAAAACGATAAAAAAGAACTACTAAAAAGACAAAAAAAACCAACGAAAAACGAAAAAAAACAACAAAAGACAACAAAAAACAAAAAAGGGTAAAAAAGATTAAAAAAAAGTGACAAAAACTACTAAAAGCGACAAAAGACAACCAAAACGACAAAAATCGGTAAAAACGACAAAAGTGACAGAAAGTGACGAAAATGACAAAACAACAAAAAAAGACAAAAAAAATGGCAAAAGCAACAAAAAGACAAAAAAACTACTAAAGTGACAAAAGAGACTAAACCGACAAAAAACGACTAAATGACAAAAGACAACAAAAAACGACAAAATCGATAAAAAAAGACAAAAAAGTGCCAAAAAGAGAAAAAAACGACAAACGATAAAAAAGGACAAAAAGCAACAAAATGACAAAAACTACAAAACGACAAAAAAGAGACCAAACCAACAAAAAGACAAAAAATGACAAAAACTACTAAAACGACAAGAAAGGACAAAAACAACAAAAAACGACAAAACTGGTAAAAACAACAAAAGACAGACGAAAAAGACAAAAAATAACAAAAGACAAAAAATGACAAAATAACAAAAACGAGAAAAAAGAACAAAAACTACTAAAAACGACAAAAACCGATAAAAACGATAAAAAGCGACAAAAAAGAGAAAAACGACCAAAAACAACAAAACGATAAAAACGACAAAAAAGATACAAAAACGACAAAAATTGACAAAAAACAAAGAAGACAGAAAAGGCAAAAACTACTAAAAATTACAAAAAATGACAAAAAACAAAAACGAAAAAAGTGACAAAAAGAGAAAAAACGATAAAATGACAAAAAACTACAAATGACAAAAAGGACAAATAACAAAAAATCGATAAAAACGACAAAAATGACCAATAAGCGATAAAAAGACAAAAAAAACAAAAAAAGACAAAAAAAATTAAGAAATGGTCAAATGAAAAAACCACAGTGGTATGCCATTAACTTGTGATACCTTTTCACTTGTCTTGTAAAGTAGTTTGTGAATATTTTTTTTTTGTATTTTGCTTTTAGACCTCAAGGCAATTCACCTAAGCCATTATAGCATTTCCCATATCAGAGGTCATCCATCCATCCACCTGTGATGTGACACCCTAGCTTGTATTTTCTGTTTCTCTACTTCCTTTATAGTTCTATGACCATCACAATCTCTTTTGGCATTGTCTTTTCTGGCATGTTTTCCTTGACCCATCTTGTTAATTTTGCTCAGCATTCTCAAGACTGACCCGAAATGATTTAGTTGTGAAACCACCATTCTAGAATTATTTTCTTTATGAAGCATTCTAGTTGCCCGGCAAAAAAAAAAAATAGGATTCCCATGCTTTATGGGTAAACTATTTACCCGGATATTTCTAATTCTCGAGAATAAATTTTTTTATAGCCCAAACAAACATGGTAATAGATTCCCACCCTAAATTTTTCCAGAAATAAAAAAAATACCGCGTACCAAACGCTCCCTTCGTGGTATAACTTTGTTCATACAGACCGAATAGTATCCATTCTATTGAAACTATCGGAATCGATGACCCTTGAATAGTTAGCCTCGGTATATAGATCCGTATTGGTACGAAGAAATTGGAATAGAAATTGAAACATTGGGAATTTACTTGATGGATTATTAGAACGTTGGGAAGAGTATGTTGGATTGGGAATTAGACCGTAATGTTACTAGATCGATCTAGTCGATCATTGGGTAAGTCTAGAATGAGCCTCTGTGGAAATTATCTCTTTGAGGATGATCCTGGATAGATAGACTTGACCCTAGCGACCGTGGAATACATAACCAATTGTTGACCTAGTCGACAATGACGATTAGTTGTTTAGACTGAGTGGATACCCATAGGTTTGGTAGAGTTGCTGGGAACTGTCGGTTGCTTGTTGGTTTAAGAATAAGAAATTAGTATGATCACGAGTGCTCGTCCACTCTCGGGGAGTCACCTGAATGATTAAGTTTACCTGTCAGTATGGCTAACCTCAGAGACTTGACCAAATGATAGGGTGACCGTTGGCAAACATAGGATGACCCTTTGGTATTGAACGAGAGATGGTGATGAGTATAACCTAAGAAAGTATATGCTTCAACATGAACCTTAGAGATGTTTGACCCTTATGAAGTAATATGTCGGCCATAGCGGGAACTGGAATCGTGGGATGAGACTTGAGTTGTATGTATCGAGTAGTGAATTATTCCATGAGATGGAATTGACTGCTCATGACAGGAATGGATCGATATCTAAAGTCGGATAGCTGGTTAACCTTGACAGTCGTATAGAATTATACCCTTGGCTCAGCTAATCGATAGTGGGTGACTTCGGATTGTATCTTATAGAAAAGATGAATTGCCTCGGTAGAAATATTTTGGATTTGGAAAGGAATAGAATTTTATATTGATTGTTGTGAACTCCTAGTATGGTTGGCTCTAAGTTAGACCCTTAGCCCGAATATTAGAAATATTATGCTTGGATAAGGAACTTATCTGAGTTGTCCCTGATGTTGAGTATTGTGGCTGAAAAGATAGCGATTGTGGCAAAGTAATAAGTCAATTAAAAATGATGCTAAGTCGAATTTGGAGAAAGAGTTACAATCGTAGCTTATCGAATCATTCAAACATGGAAGTTGGCTGAAGTACATATATTTTGGGGACGCCTAAAGTATGTGTATGGATCCAACCGAAGTGATAGCTACGACAGAGATAACACTATAGAGGGGAGCTTATTGAATCGTACTAGCACAAACTTTGGTTGGAATACATATATTGTGGGGACGGCTAAGATATGTGTATGAATCCAAACGAAGTGGTAGGCTGCGACGAGGATAGAGATAGATGGAAGAATAATAGTGAATCAATGAGGTAGTACAAATATTGTGAAAAAGAAAGACGAATTGAATCATTGATGGACTAAGTGGTACAGTTGGATAGCAATCTCGATATGGTCGAGTGAGCTGAAATGGATATTGAACTGAAGCTGAAAGTAGAACTTGTTGTGACTAAGTAAATTTAGTGGAATGACTTGTTCCCTTAAGTTTCGAGAGGACAAAAAATTTTCTGACTGGTATATTATGTAATGCCCCGCCTCGCACGAGGCATTTGGATTGGCTTGTTGGATGCTATTAGAATGTTAGACCGTGACTTGATTTAGGAATCAAGAAAATTGAGACTGATGCAACCTCTTAGCTGGCTAGAAAGGATGAGTATTGGAACGTGGCGCGCTGGTGGAGCTACCTCTAGTGGGAATACGTGTGCGATCAGAATAAGAAGACCCTTTATATAATATGAGTGGAACTGTCCTTCCTCCTCTCTACTCCTCATGCTTAATAAAATAGAGTATTGTGATGCTATGAATTGTCCACCATGTCTTAGTTGTCGGATAATAATAAGAGATGCTTATGGTGCCTAATATTGAAATGAATAACACATGAACATTGAACTGCTGAATGAATCACACTTGAACTGCTAAGGTGACTTGATGCCTGAGAATGAATTTATAATGCCCCTTATGCTTAACATTGTCGGAACAAGTAAAACACTTGAATAATGAGATGCCTTGTGAACGATACATGAGAAATGAACTGGCTATGTTATCGACCCAATGAACCGAAATGAAACACTTGAATCATGTACACTCTGTATAACTGTTGCAAAGATATGAATCGTTGCATATTTCTAATAAGCAATGAAATAATGAATAAATTTCCCTATGAAATGAATCAATGTTATATTCTTTATCGAAAGGAACGATATGGGAAACATTGCGATGAGTTGATAAAATGAGAAATGATGAGGCTTGGGATCGCTAGGATCACCAAGTGAAATGATGGTAATGTTGGAAAGGAATGAATCATTGAACATGACTTGAATAAGATGAATGACAATGCACTGTTGCCTTACTTCTTTTAATACTTTATCATGCGATTTTGTGCATGATCAAGTCGAACACGCATTCGCATGGTCATGGACAACTTGTATACAAGGTATTGTTTCCTCAGACGGTTCCCAGGGCCTTGGGGACCGATTCGACCTCGGAGAAAATGCAGCATGCTTTGGTGGCATGATTGGTATCGGAACATTCATTTCGGGCTTGCAATCCGGGTGAATGGTGTGTCGCATACCCTTGAATTCCTATATGGCAAGTCTAAAATGGTGCATAACACCAGTGATCATGTAGTCAGAATGCATGCTAATGAATGTTTTGTGCAGGCAGAGTAAATATATTGCCTAACCTGTATTTGATGCAGGAACGAGTAGTCGGCTATCGGTAAGAAATCACTTAAATATGATATATGCAATATATTTATGTTGGTTCAACTTGCC
>JANAVB010016802.1:0-47039 GCA_029216955.1 Iris pallida
CTTGCTCCCATCCTGACAGGAAACGTTGTAGGTGTTCTTACTGAGGAGGTTACTCTGCGACACATATTAGGAGACACTGCCGAGGACCCGGCTTTGCCATACGAGGATGTTCCTGCGGGAGACTCATCTAGTTTGCTTAGCTGTTTGGGATATTTAGTGTAGTCATGTATTAGGCTACATATTTTGTAACTAGACATGTATCCAGTTTTACATTTCAGATCACTTGTACTTTGGACTTACTTCTATATGAGACAACTTTTGTTTTGGAGCATTTATGACTTTATTTCACTTATAGAACTGTTAGCACATTTAGTCTTATCCTGTTGTCTTTAGAACTTACTACGTTTTATCTCAACGTAGGCTGGGCATGACTCGGCCTGGCCCAACAATTTGGGTAGCGGGTCGTGACACCCAGTCAGAAGACGGGTGCTGATCCCGCTAGCTTGCCAGAGGAGGAAGGTCCTGTGCTGGTTACAGATCGTGTCTCAGAGGTGGAGGAGGCAACCCCGGATGTTGGTGGTCCCTCTGAGACTGAAAAGGGCAAGGACCTGCTGGTGCAGGAACCCTCTGTTGCCTCTTCGACTTGGGGAACGATATCGACACCCCACTTAGCTTCTTCTGCCCTCTTGGCACCTCGGGCTAGTAGCGGGGTTCAAGTCTCTGATGAGGGAGGGTCCGCGGAAGTTAAGGTTCCGGCCTCGTAGATTGAGGTCGATGGGTCTTCTTCAGGTCCGCCGTCCAGAGCAGCTCCTCCAACTCCTGCTATGACGCCGTAAGTGCTGGCAAATGCGGATGTACATGAAGTTAATCATTGAGGCAGTGTACAAGATGCTGTAGAGGTGGTGTCGATAGTGATGAATGCCAATAGGAGTTTTGTGATGGCAAAAACTATGGCGCTCCCTCACATTGGTCTGAAACGTTCCCACCAAGGTTATGATCATATGGCCGAGATTTGGAGGCGTCGGTGGCCGAGCTCGACCAGCTGCTTTCCGAGTTTCAGAGTATCCAGCGAAATGATCTCTCTACTCTGATAGAAACAGAAAAGAAAAGTTGATCGCTGAAACTGAGTCATCTTATCAGGCCACCGTGGCCGTCTGGGAATGCGAGGTGGCCGAAGCTGAGGCTGCGGTGGAGAGGCTATCTCAATCCACGTAGGAGAAGGTGGAGTTGCGAGCTGCGTTGGACGCTAGTATAGCAGAGGTCAATGCCAAGATTCGCCTCCTTGAAGACCAGCGGGCCCAACTTTTGTCAGGTGCTGAGCGAGTCCAGCTGAACATGTAGCATCTAAGGAGGAGGAAGCAGCTTTCAACCGCCAAGCTCTTTCCCTGGCCCAGCAGTCGCAACAGCTGGACGAGAAGTATGAGGATGACACTTCCCCTGAGGCCATAGAAATGATGCGTCAAGAAGCAGAATGCCGAGTTCTGGTGACCGCAGAGACTCGGGGGAAGACTTAAAGCGTCAGATTGAAGAGCTTTCAGCCAATCCCGGTGATGCTTAGGGATTGTAGTCTCTTATTTTTTTTATTATTTGTGTAATTTGTAACTCCTGCTGGGGATGTAATCCTTTACTTTTAAATAAAGAATAAAGAGTTTTGTGGTGTGTTCATTCTTGCTGTCATGAACTTGATGATTTATGTGGACCTATTATCTTTTGTGCACCTTAGTTTTTAGGTACAAATATAAGTTTGAGAGAACCAACATGTTTGCTCAGAGGTGATGGACGTGGCAAATAAGGGGTTCAGATAATAGGATCTTCCTACTCAGAGGTTTTTTGGACGTGGTAGGAGTGATTCTAGAGGGATACGCGGAACTACTCAGAGGTAATATAGACATGGAAGTTCTACGATCAATGTACGGCAACGCAGGGGTTGTCTGTACGGTATGTTTACTCAGAGGTGATGTGGACGTGGTAAATATGATAAGCAGCATAATCCTACATGGTGTAAGATTATGTTTTGCAGGGCATGGAGGAGCAACTCAGAGGTAATGTAGATGTGGTTGTTCTTCTACTGAGGATAGAATGCCACGGAACAGCTGGGTTCCGAAAGCGTAAGATTTTGTGAAAGGAAGGTGTATGAGAGCCCTGATGATTGGGTCCACCGACTCTTTTGTTGGGTGGAGATAGAAGTGCATGTCTGAAAGATGTCAAGAGTAGTACTTCTTTAGGAACTTGCCGTTGATGGGTATAAATGAACAAGTCCCCATTGGGTTTGGCGAGGCGGTAAGCACCGTTTGAGTATACCATCTCTATGATAAAAGGTCCCTCCCACTTGGGCTCGAACTTTCCTGGTGTCTTGTGAGTCAACACCATCGGCCTCCTGACTGCCAGAACCAAGCCGCCTACTTGGAAAGTCCTCTGCTTGACCTTTTTGTTGAAAGCCTGTGATATACGGGCTTGATAGAGTTCAATGCTCTGTTGAGCTAGGAGGCGTTTCTTGTCAAGTGCTTCCAACTCTTACAGACGACGGCGCTGATTGTCCTCTTCAGTCAATTGATTTATGATCGCTACAGAGCGAGGGTATCTGAATCTCGAGAGGCAGTACCGCTTCGCTTCCGTAGACTAAGGAGAACGGTGTGTTGCCCGTCGGGGTCCGTACCGTTGTGCGGTAGGCCCAAAGACATTCGCCGAGCTTTTCATCCCAGTCGCGTTTGTTGGATGACACGACCTTTTTGAGTAGCTTGACAATAGTCTTGTTAAATGCCTCGGCCAATCCATTTGCTGCCGGATTGTAGGCGGTTGATGCCACGTTCTGAATTCGATTCTTGTCACAGAATCTGCTAAAAACGAGGCTGATGAACTGTGGACCATTATCATGGATAATCCTTCGAGGTACCCCAAAACGGTAGATGATATGGTGCTTGATGAAGCTGATCACCCTAGATCTCTTCACTTCCGTCAGCGGAACTGCTTCTGCCCATTTGGAGAAGTAGTCGATGATGGCTAGGATGAAGCAGTGTCCCCTCGATGAAGAAGGGGTGATAGGTCCTACAATGTCCATCCCCCAAGCTTCGAAGGGCCAGGAGCGACTGTAGGATGTAGTGGTTCCGACGGTGTATGGATAAAGTCGGCGTGAAGCTGTCAAGCATGGCACTTTTTAGCATAGTCGACGGCGTCGGCCGCCATGGTTGGCCAGTAGTAACCCATACGTCGCAGTCGATCCTGCAACTTAGGTCCAGGTTGATGAGCCCCGTAAGTCCCATCATGAGCTTCCCGAAGGGCTTCGGCTACTTCTTCGTTGGATAAACAACGAAGGAGAGTCCATCATAGGAACGTCGGTACAGCATTTTATTAGCTGTATCATAATAAATCGGAAGGAATGCCTTCTGACCGAGGCGACTTCTTTTGGTCTTCTGGAAGAATTCCATAGACGGCGAAGTCGATGAACGGGAACCTCCAGTCTCGGACATTGACACCGACATTTGTCGTCATGGCATAGGCCTTTTGCGAGCATAGGTTGTTTTTAGGACAGAACAAGTCTCGACCAACTACTGTGACGTAGTGTTGAGTCCCGAGGGGGGCTGCCAATAAAGCTGCGAGGCCAGCCAGAGCGTCAGCCTCCAGGTTTTGTAACCGAGGTACGTATTCTATGAAGAACTTGGTGATTGTTGAAATAATGTTCAATGCAACTTCATGGTAAGGAACCAGATCTTCATGGCGAACTTCATATTGCCCTCTGATCTGGTTGACAACGAGTTTTAACTCGCCGTAGGCTTCCAGATGATCCACCCCCAGCTGTTACGCCAGCTGGAGTCCCATGATGAGAGCGTTGTACTCGATAACATTGTTGGAGCATAGCTTCGAAAGGGAGTAAGCACGCTGGATGACCAGCTGATCGGGGGAGACTAAAACTACCCCCACTCCGGCGATGATTTTGGCCTTTGGGGCCTGTTCTTGAAGCACCATCGAAAAACACCCGCCAAACGGAGTTTTCTTCAGTGACGTTTGATTCTTGGACCTCATCCGGGATGTCTTCGTAGAGTTTGGAGGACTCTGGAATGGGGTGCGCAGCTAAAAAGTCGGCCAGAGCTTGGCTCTTGACGGCTTTTTGCGGGACTAAGACCATGTTGTACGGTGTCAACAGGATTGCCCATGTAGCTAGTCGGGAGTTCAATGATCCTGGCTTCGTCATGAGAACCCAGAGTGGATTGACTCAGAAGACGACATGAATTGTCTGTCCCGAGACATAATGGCGAGTCTTCTGAATGGCAAACACCAAAGCCAAACACTCTTTTTCGACGGGGTTGTACCGGTCTTCAACCCCGATCATTGTCCTACTGAGGTAGTAGATAGCTTGCTCGTAGCCCGCATCGTTGTTCTGAGCCAACAAAGCGCCGATGGAATGATCCATGGCACGGACGTAGAGGAGAAAGGGTTTGCCAGCGACGGGTACCACCAGGACTGGCGGGCTCGTCAGGTAGGCTTTGATATCATCGAAAGCTTTCTGGCATTCTCTGTCCAGACATAGGAGACTCCCTTCTTCATGAGCTGAGTGAAGGGTTGGCATTTTCCGGAAAGGTTTGCTATAAACCTTCGGGTATGCCAGACGCCCCTTCAGGACTCGAAGTTCTCGGAGGTTCTTCGGAGGGTCCATGTCAATAATGGCTTTGGTCTTCTCGGGATCGACATGAATGCCTTTCACCGTGATAATGAAGCCCAAAAACTTTTCGTTAGAAACCCCAAGGAAGGATTTAGCGGGGTTCATCATGAGTTGATGCGCTCGCATGAGATCAAAAACTGTCTTCAGGTCTTGTAAGTGATCACCCTTGAGACGGCTCTTGACTGTGATGTCATCGACATAGCACTCAACTATCTTACAAAGATGTTGACGGAAGATGGTACTCATAGCTCGCAGGTATGTAGCACCAGCATTCTTCAAACCAAAGGGCATCACTGTGTAGCAGAAAATCTCCTTCGGAGTCCTGAATGACGTGTATTTTGCGTCATTGGGGAACATCTTGATCTGATTGTAGTCCGAATACCCGTCCATGAAAGACGTGCGTTCGAAGCCACATGTATTGTCAATCATTATGTCAGTGATTGGAAGCAAAAATTCGTCCTTCGGCAAGCAGTATTAAGATCCTTGAAGTCGATACAGACTCGTATCTTCCCATTCTTCTTGGTGACAGGGATGACGTTGGCCACCTAATCCGGATGTTGCTCTTCACGGATGAACCCACTGCTCAGGAGTTTGTCCACCTCTTGATCGATGGCGTTCATGACGTCAGGACAAAAACGTCGTTGCTGTTGCTTTACAGGCTTAGCATCAGACAAGATGTTAAGTCTATGCATCACGATCTGGGGATCAAGTCCCGGCATATCTTCGTAGCTTCAAGCGAAGACGTCGATATATTCTCTGGCCAATTGGACCAAAGACTCCCGATCTTCTCCCTTTAAGCTCTTGCTGATGAAGATGGGTTTGGAAGGAGATCCGTTCCCAAGGTCGACTTGCTCGACTTCATCTTCGGTAGGGGGTTCGTGCAGTTCAAAGCGAGACTCCCACTGTGCTCCTAGGCATTGAGCCCAGGGTTCTTCCTCGAAGAGTTCCGACGTTTGGTCATCACCTTCATCCTCTTAAGATTGTGCAGATGTCATGTTGACTGATAGCCCCTTTCTGAGACTGAGCCGATACTGGTATCGGAATCCCAGGTCGATGTTTCAGATGAATGGGAGTGTTCTACTTCTTCTATTTTTGAACTCTCTGGAGTTGCCGGTAGCGTGACATAGCCTACCCCCCGTCGAGTGCGATGATAATAGTCCTGCGGCTTTCCTTTAGTTGTTGGGAGCCGGAGGAGAAGGCGCCGGCCTTTCCCGTAGTTTAGGCCTTTGTTGTTTTTGAGATCGTAACCCATCTTTTGGATGAGGTACTTCGCCTGGTCCGTATACCGATAGACTTGTATTCTGTTGGTATCTGGTTCTGGCTCAAGTGGCGGGAGGTCTTGATGGCGTATGACCTTGCCGAAGATGATAGGTTCTTCATCCCAATTCCGCGGTGGGACTATAAAACAGACTCCTTTGGACGGGACGACTCGATTTACATGATTGACGGTCGTCATTTGTGTTTGCAACGACCGTAGAGCATTATCTAGTGTATACATGGCATTCCAATATGGAAGACTAGAATAATTGAAAGACACTCTATTATTGATAAAATACGAGATTTTGTCCCGCGGGATTATATTGTCTAAAGAAGGTGCATCTACATCAGTAGATATGTACTCTCCTAACTCCTAATCTGTGAGCACCGGAGCTGGTTCAGGAGAGTTCATCGGAGGTTTGACCTCGGGATCCGAGAGGGCTATGTGGGCCTTCTCTTGCGGCTTGGATGATTGTGGAGGCTTGCCTTTAAGACGCACCTTCAGGTGTGCCTCGACCGCGCCTTCGACGACTGGTGCCTTTTCTTGTAGTTTTACCACAAGGGGAGCCGATCTTTGAGGAGGTTTTCCCTTGAGCCGTATCTTCAAGGGAGCTTCGGTAGGTGCTCTACCTGAAGAAGTTGGTGCTTTTCCAGGTAGCTTGATTGTCATGGGAGGCAGCACCTGAGGCGGTTTCCCTTTGAGTCGAATTTTCAATGGGGCATCGGGAATCATTTCTGGTTCCATGTCTGCCTCCGCTACTGTTTTTGCTTCATCATCAGCATCGTTGGCTTCCTCTTCATCTAGCGATTTGTATAAGGTAGAATCGGTGAAGTAGGCTTCGACCCCCTTGAAAGGGTCAATATCAGCGAACTCTGTCCGGATGACGCCGTTTGTGGACATGTAATTCATATATTGGTGGAGTATAGATGGCACCACCATGTATTCATGCAGCCACGGGCGACCCAGAAGGAGATTGTAGTTGACATCAGCGTCCACGACATAGCAGGTCACCTCGGTTCGAAGATTACCGATGTGACACTTCAGCTGGATTTTTCCCAGCGGTTCACTTTTGCTAGCATTGAAACCGGTGATCGTGGTATTAGAGGGCGCCAGACGGTGCATCAGGATCCCCAGTGTGGAGAACAGAGTTCTGGGGATGATGCTGAGGGAGGACCCCGGATCAATCTGAATCCGTTTCACCTTCACGGACCCCACATACCCTGTATAATACAGTAGTCGGTTATGCCGGTTGTGCTTAAGCAGCATGTCCTGTTGGGTGAAGGTTATGTTGGGAATAACCTCTTCCGTACAATGGCAGTGCGTACATGTGGCCGAGGTATCCTCAGGCTGCTTAACCTGACTGATAAAGGACTCAGCATCTTTCAAAGCTTCACAGAGAGCTTCGCGGTTGTCCTTGGAGAGACGGAGTAGCTCAAACAGAGACAGGCGGGCAGGAGTACCGGCAAGTTGTGCCAGTATATCAAAGTTGTGGGGCTTGGCTAGCCCCGAAGCATTTTCTTTTCGCAAAGGCTTGTCGAAACGAGCCTCTACGTGCTTCTGTTTATTGGCCGCTGGAGGCTTGGATGGACCCCCTTCTTCGGCAGCAGGGGCAGTGCAGGGAGGCACCACCTCAACGGCAGCTTCGTCGGGTTGGGCATTCAGCTACGAACGGGTTTGTACAGGATAAGCCTCTTCTACGGAAGAAGAGACCATGCGGCAAGACTTGATCTTCCTGCCTTTAGTTTTGGAGGTAGAGCGTACCCCCAGTTGAGTAACCTCGGAAACGAGATCTGGGTGGACCCATAAGATCTCTCCCCGAGAGATGGTGAGTGGGATGAGTCCACTCACGTTGTCACGAGTAGGTGGTAGGTTGACCACCTCCATTGTCGCCTTTGGGATGGGGACGACGCCATCTTGTGTTGTGTCAGCGGTAAGGTGCCAAATTGGAGTGACACCAGGTTGGCCGAGATTGTTTTCTCCTCATAGTTGATGGAGATAACATTTGAATTGATCATGCACTGTATATAGTTCTTGAGGATGTAGCAGTCCTGAGTCGGGTGTCCGACAAACCGATGGTAGTGACAGTACCTCGGATTGTCCATCTTGCCATCCTCGTCGGGACGCTTTGGGTCCGGCAACTTGATTTTATCACCCTGCTTCAGCATCTCAAAGAGCTGTAAGGTGTCCTCATCATTGAAGGAGTAGACTTCCTTCGGTCTCGGTACGAGCGGAGGCTTCTGGGTCGGTGCTTGTGCGCCTTTGGAGGCGTTGACAGTCAACGCCTGCTTCCCCTTCGCCTCGTGTCCAGGTTTGCTGGTAGCAGGCCGTTTTCCCTTGTCTTTAAAAGCAGGGAAACTGACTCCCAAAGGCGAGCGTTGGATGCCTTCTTCTCAGCTGCTTCAGCCTCGATGATCAATAAACTCCAGTCGAAAGGAGGAGTGGAGTTGAGCCAGAGCTTGATCGTAGGGAGCATATTCATGCTGCTGGAGGAGAGGAGCGCATGTTCTGGCATGCCCGGGGGCAGTCTGAAACAGGCTTGTCGGAAACGTTCGATGAATGCTCGAACCATCTCCTTCTCCTTCTGACGCACCTCTATCAGGGATGCCATCGTCATTTCTTTCTCTCCGTCGTAGAAATGATCGAGGAAGAGACGCGTCAAGTCATCGAAAGAAGATATAAAATTATCAGGGAGGCTGCAGTACCAGTCGTAAGCCACTCCTTTCAGTGCCCCGACAAACAGGCTGGTAAGTAGCGCGTCTTCCTTCGAGAGATATCCTGTTTGAGACTGGAAGTACGTCAGATAGCAACGTGTAGAGTCCTTTCCGTCGTATGGCATCAAAGTTTATGGTTTATATTTGGGAGGATAAACCACTTTGTTCCATTCGAGGGAATATGGTTGGAGGATCCCCATCTTCTGGCGCTCCTCATGTCTATTCTTCGACTCGAAGCGCTCTCATAAGTCCCTGATCATCTCATCATGTCTTCAGTGGAGCTGGGAGCCGGAGATGGTGGTACAGCCTGGAGCTATACATTTGAAGGTTCTGACACACGCGGTGCTTTACGGCAGTCGGTGTTCAAGGATGCCCGTTGAGGGGGCACACTAGATTCTCTATTGGCTCCTGGGTTAGGACCGGTAGAAGGTGCTCTAGCCAAAGCTGACCGTATCTCAAACACTGCTTGAGTCAGTGTCTGCATGGGGGCAGAGAGGTTTTTGAGTCCTCCCTCCAAGGTATCCATGCGCTGAACAAGAACGGCTGGGGTGCATCTGACTCCGCATCACCACCTTCCGTCATGTACACCGTCATAACGTGACTGGAAGTGGATGGATCGGTTGAGGCTTCACTTTCAGCCTCACTGTCTTATAGAAGAGGAGCTTCCCCCGGAGCTTCGTCTTGGCTACCCCCAGCTATGTTCTGGAGGATGTCTTCGTCTTCAGGAAAAGCATCAGCATGGGCCTGACTACTCCTAGTTTTGTCTTCGAGATAAAGATCTACAGGGGCCTGACTACCCCCAGCTATGTCTGGGAGGCTGACTTCGTCTCCAGGATGAAGATCCACAGGGGCTTGACTACCCCCAGCTTCTTCTGAGATCTTCTTTCTCCTCCGAGTGCCCTCAAACACTCCTGAGGACGGGACAGTCATCTTGGTTTTCCTCGGCTGGCTCTTGGATGAGGACAAAGTCGAGGAGCTGCCAGTCGCCTTCCGAATTGATGAGGAGATGGAGACTACGTTGTAAGAAGCAACCAGTAGTTCTGGCTCCTTTTCAGTTGACACCTTCTTCCCGAGGAGATGTTGGAGAGGTGTTGATGATTGCAGCCACTGGAACACCGACTGCCTCGGTGGGACTGCTATCTTGCAACAACAGTTGATGGTGGCTACAGCATAGGTATGCCCTATGAGGGGCGCATTGTGCTTGTCAGTTGACTCTCCTGATCGGCGTTTGTGAGTGATCACGTTACGCAGATCGTTGAAGGAGAGTGCCACCTTCATACCCCCATCAGGTACATGGCAAGGCCAAGTGTCGGGATGGTTAGGTGGATGCTGTGCCCCCTGTTCCGACGCAAAAGATGCACCCAGATCAATAGTGGGAGAACAACATTTAAAGTGGCTTGAACCAGCCTCAGACGCACAACCAATGTAGGCACGGGGATTCAAGACCACTGAGTTTGCCTCACACGGCTTGGTTGAAAGCACAGCAGATGCGCCCAAGCGGCATGAGGTCTTTGAAGGTCGACTCGTTGGCGGCGCAGAAGCACTCGAGTTGACCTTATACAGTTTACTATTGGCAGTGCGCATGATTGTGAGCGCATGCATCTGGCTCACTGCTGGCATAGCACATTTGGGCCGCATGGCCCGTGCTGCCTTGTACTTCTTCGTACCAGCCCGCTGGGGTGCATAGTACTCAGAGTCCAAATTCTCCTCGCCACGACATCGAGTGAGTCTGTCAAAGATAGATGCCTTCTGTGGCGCATCAGAGTTAATGCGCAGGGCGTTAGTTGAGCCCCTGCTTCGTCGACGCATCTTTTTCGTCTGAGAGGAAGATGGTTGGAGAATGTGGTCGGCCCCACGTTTCTCTGAGAGATGTGCTACGGCGGTGGGCGTATCTTGGCTGCTGAGGACGTCAGTAGGAAGGATAGGCTGCATCGGCGCATCCCCTTCGGTGGTGGCGTCGGAGGCGTCAACCTTGCGCACCCAGACTTGGCGAGTCTTCTTCGACTTTGGCAGCCGCTTCGAAGGGCTTGCGCTGCCTTCAGAGATGAACTCCTTATACGCCTGTTGATTGAGGCGTACGACCAGCATTTTGTGGGAGGAGCCCACCTTCACGTCGTCAGATTGTGACACAGCTTTTTCGGTGGAGGAGAAAGAGGTCCCCAGCAGAGTCGCCAGCTTGTTTGCCATTAAAATCATTTTTATTATAATTTCAATTACAAACAGAACAGTGTTACAATGTAGGACTTCGATGTAGTCCTAGGAGAACACTTTTGTTTATCTGGGTCCCTGTGTCGATGGAAAGAGTGGTAATGCGTTGACTCTGTTGACGATCTGACGACGGTTCTCGATTTTTTGAAGTTCTGAGTTGCTCTGGGTGCTGGAGATTGCAGATGGAAAGAAGACATTGAGTGTCTCTTCCGATCTCTGGGAATAAACTCTGATGCTTTGGTTTACTGTGCATTTGGATCTCTGACAGTCTGTGTGTGTGAGAGGGAATAATCCTTCTATTTAAAGCAGTAGGTTGGCTGCTCATGCGCGCATATGTAGGATACGCCTGTTTATGGGGATGCCATATGGTGATTGCTGATGGAGGCGCATGGGCGATTCACTCTGATTAAGGAGTTGAACCCATCCTGTTACATTGGTGGGCTGCGGCCGAGTTGATACGTAATAGACACATGGCACGTATCCATATTTCAGTTGCTGAGATCTTGGGTGATTAGCACCCCTTCATCGGCTGAATTGAGTCAAAGGACATATGGCGCGTATCCGTAGCTCAAAGTTCTCGGATTTGGTGGGGAGTAATCTGACATGATGCGCCTATGATTGGACGTATGAGTAGACTTTGGTTTGTAACCTTTAGGAGTCACGAACCAGTCTGGGCGCATGGCTTTTGAGGCGCATACGGGGCTTCAGTAGTGACTTGACCTCTGTCATTAGGGATCAGAGAAAAGTTTGAGGCGCATGGCTTTTGAGGCGCATGCAGAGATTTAGGCGCATGGCTGCGGAGGCGCATGCGAAATGGTTGGGCGGCCACGTAGCTTGTCACCGCCGGAGGAAAGTAATGATGATGCTGACGTCAGCGATGCTTCGTTTTCTGAAACAGCTGTCAACTGTTCAGTCCTCGGGGACTGGCTGCTGTCGTGTCAGATTTCAGCATTTAATGTTCTTTGACGGGTGATGGGCTATTGAGTGGGCGCATCGATCTGCGTTCCACTAGGCGCATGTGGATGCATGGGGCGTATCCTTATAAGGCGCTAGGTGCTGATGGGCGTATCTGTATGATGTGCGGTCTGACCGGCGCATCCGTTTGCATGACACATCTTTATTGGTCCGACTGTTGCAATCTTCGAGTGCTTTAAATAGCCGTTTTTGACTTGGCCAAATTCAAAGCGTCAGGTTCATCACCATAAATGCAAATTCATTGCACGGGATTCGGAGAGCCCGCCACTTGACGCATGGGTTTGATTTGCCCGGCCTACAAAGTGGCAAGGAGAGAGTTTGTTTCTCGTTCTCTCACGTCCTTCCGAAATGAACTTTTTTGCTCGAGCTCATTCTGTTGACGAGATGCTCCCGAGGGTGATGATGCGACGACTTATCTTCGTTCATGCACTTGAAGGTGACTGTTACATCCAAAAGTCAGAGTCGAGGACTTCTGAGGCAGGCGGAAGGTGCTTGTCGCATCCAAAGATCGGGATGCTCGAGCCTCGTCTCCGTTATGCTGGAAGAGCCGCAGATCAGAATTGTGGTGCTCCCGACTTTGGAGGCTCTTTCTTCTATCAGAGTAGGTGTTGCCCATTCTGGTTGTGTTGAAAGCCTCCTTTTGTCGCAGATCGATTACGGTGCTCTCCTCTCCTTGGGCTTTGGAGAGCACTTCCTCCTACTAGGGTGGGGTTGATCGCCCACCCTTGTTCTGCTCAATAAATGCTTCATTAGTCGAAGCACTCGATCGGGTTAAAGTGGAGCGCATATGCTGAGACTTCATGATGCGCATAACTGAGACTCTGAAGAGATACGCCTGACTGAGACTCTGAAGTGATGCGCCAGACTGAGACGCTGAAGAGATTCGCCTGACTGAGAGCGCATGGCGGGATGCGCCTGACTGAGAGCTCATAGCGGTTGCTGCGCCTAGCTGTAGACTTAGGGTCTTTCTTTGTAGAATTCTTCTTTGTAAAGCCTTTTTTAGACTTGTAATTTTATATGAAATAAAAATCTTCTTTTAATGTCTATACTTTTGCTGTTTGCTGTGACAAATACTTCATCTGAGCTCCCTGGCGCATGTAATGTTAGGCGCATAGGATTTCTGGTCCTGAAATTCTATGCTTCTACAATATGCTCCCATTTCCATTCTGGGATCGGTAAAGGTTAAAGAAGTCCAGGTGGCCTTTGATGTTCAGCTTTAACTTGCTGGCAAACTAAACAATGAGAAACAAACCGGGCTATCTCCCTCTTTATGCCATTCCACCAAAAATACTGACGGACGTCTCGATACATCTTCGTGCCACCGGGATGAATCGAATACTGCGAACTGTGAGCCTGTGCCATGATCTCCTGTCTGATATCACCACTGGGCACACAAAGACGCCTTTCATGTCGGAGTGTACCATCCTCATGAATGTATAACTCGGGTCTTCATCCTGCTTCACACTCTGCTCTAAGCCGCTGAATCTTAGAATCCATTGACTGAGCCATCTTAATCCCCTCAACTATACTGGACTGAACTTGCAGGCTGGCCATCAATGCCCCATTGGTGGGAAGAACAATTTCAATACCCATCTTCTGAAGATTCGCTAACAAGTCTGGCTGTGCTGTTAGGAAATAAACTCCGACTCTTCTGCTTAATGCATCTGCAACAACTTTGGCCTTCCCAGGATGATACTGTAGGTTGATGTCGTAATCCACAAGTAGCTCTAGCCATCTCCTCTGACGCATGTTGAGATCCTTCTGAGTAACACATACTTAAGGCTCTTGTGGTCGGTGAAGATCTCCACCCGATCTCCATACAGTATGCCTCCACAACTTAAGTACGAAAACTACAGCTGCTGCTAATTCTAAGTCATGGTTGGGTAATTTCTCTCATGATCACGAAGCTGACGTGACGCATAAGCTACTACCTTACCATGTTGCATCAAGACGCATCCCAATCCTCTGCCGGAAGCGTCATAATAAACGAAAAATTCTCTAGTTCCATCTGGAAGCATAATAATGGGGACCGTCATCAATCCTTGCTTCAACTTCTCAAACAAATTTGACACTCTGTCGTCCAAGCAAACTGCACATCCTTGCGGGTCAACTGAGTCATGGGTGCTGAAATTCGAGCAAAATCTGATACGAACCACTGGTAATCGCCGGCCAATCCTAGGAAACTTCGAACTTCTACGATGGTGCTGGGAACTGGCCATGTCTCTAAAGCTACTATCTTCTAGGGGTCAACTTCCACCCCACCTTTGGTGATAATATGTCCTAGGTACGAAATACGATCAAGCCAGAACTCGCATTTACTAAACTTCGCATACAACTGATGCTCTCTGAGAATCTGAAGGACTACACGGAGATGCTGCTTATGCTCCGCTTCACTCTTACTATAGACCAAGATGTCGTCTATAAATACTACCACAAACTGGTCCAAATAGGGTATGAAGATACGATTCATGAGGTCCATGAATACGGCTGGTGCATTGGTCACTCCAAATGGCATAACAAGGAACTCCCAATGTCCATATCTTGATCTGAACGCTGTCTTCGGGATATCTTGCTCTCTGACTCTGATCTAATGGTATCCTGATTGTAAGTCAATTTTCAAAAATACAGCAGCTCCACTGAGTTGATCGAACAGATCATCTATCCTTGGTAGAGGATACCTGTTCTTGATTGTTACAAAGTTCAAGGTACGATAATCAACATAATCTTGACGTACCATCCTTCTTTTTCACTAGAAGCATTGGGGCTCCCCAAGGTGATCCACTAGCATGAATGAATCTCTTGGTTCTGAGTTCTTCAATCATCTTGTACAAGATCTCCAACTCTGACACTGGTGCCGTCCCTGGAAGCAAATCGATAGTGAACTCTATTTCTCTCTCTAGGGGCATGCCTGGAAGCTCTTCGGGAAATACATCAGGAAACTCTTCTACTACTCTGGAAAACTGAACTGCTGCTGCTACTGCTATATGCAATACTGGAAAAGAAGGTTCTACTTCGCCTCTGGAAAATGAAAACTCCGGTTCGCATAGATTACCAAAATAATCCTGCCGAGATAGCAGTCTATTCTTGCATACTGATCCTTCAACCAATCCATTCGTAGGACTATCATAGTCGGCCATCAAAAATTCTATCAATCTAGCGGAAAACTCTTTACCGCTAACTACGATTCGACACGAGGAAAATACTCTATCTACTCCCACAAGACCGTTACCAGTAAGTATATTGAGTCTTACTGATAATGACTCGGGCTCCAGTACTATCCGTGTAGCGAATCGTGTAGACATAAATAAATGCGATGTACCCGAATCAAATAATACTGATGCTGGAAAAGAGTTGATGAGAATGGTACCTGCCACCACCTCAACTGATGCCAATTCTTCTGCTACCGTCAGAGCCATAGCCTGACCTTGTCCTCTTGGTGCTGGTCCCCTCTGCTGGAAACCTCTCTGCCTGCTCTGATTCTGAGCTTGGGCAAACTGTTGAACATGAGGCGGCAATGGCCTCGGAGGCTGGTACTGCTACTGCACTGGTGCTGGACCCCTAACCGATGGATTGGTTAGGTTCGACGATGATGAACTGGCTCTATGCGGGCAGGACCCAATCTTATGATCTGGTGCCCCCAACAAGCCAAGTACAATCCCTGTGCTCAGCGACACTCAGATACTACGTGCCCTAGCTTCCCACAATGAGTGCAGCCTATTGCGGAAGATTGCTTCTTCTTCTGTTGCTGAGGGTACGTCGGTGTTGAGTGCTGAACCGACAAAACTGAATTCGCCCTCCTAGGAACTCCAATAGTCAAAGCCCTAGCTGCCGGGACTGGTGCCGAGGACAAACTCATCTGCCCATGTGACCTCTTCCTACTTCCGGTTTGGTCCACGATCCTCTGCGACGTATAATCATGCCTCCTCGCTACTCGCAAGACGGCATCAAACGTCTGGTGCTCAAACTGTTCCACAGCTAAAATAATTTCTAGGTGGAGCCCCTGCTGAAACTGCTAGGCTCGGTCCAATTCGGTCGCCACCAATATGGGAGAAAACCGATTTAGTCTTGAAAACTTGACCGCATAACCGTCGACCATTCTTCCCATCTGCCTAAGATTAGTAAATTTTGTCTGCAGATCATACCGAGCTACAGCATCAAAATACTTCGTCTGGAACTTGTCGCTGAATATGGCCCACAAAACAGGCATCACTAATCTAGCTGCTAACATCGCCCACCAGGTACGGGCTAAGTCCAATAACTGAAGGCGCACCACGACCACCTTCTCTCCCTCGAGAATCATGGCTGCCTCTAGGATAATTTCTATGTCCTGAAGCCACGCATCAGAAGCGAAAGCATCTTCACTACCATCAAAAAAGGAGGGTTCAAGCGCTTGAAGCTGTTGGCCGTTGTAACACCCTGTTTCTAAAATGAGGATAATTTTGAAATTTTGTAATTATAATTATTATTTATTGATATTTATTTCACATTATGATTTTTGGTGATTTTTAATCAATTTAAAAAACTGTTTTAAGTCATGGCTTGTGATTTTGAGACTTTGCTAGTGTAACCTGAGGGACTGCCTGACCTAGAGCCTAACCATGTCATTAGGATAATTAATTATCATTTTTAGCCTAAGGGTAATTTGGTCATTTTGACTTATTTGAATTATTTGATGATTTATTGAATTGGTGAATTCTAGTTTGACTTTGACTTGTTGTGACCTAGTGGACTAGCCTAGAAGCTAACCCTAGCTATGGTAACCCTAGTCTAGCTTGATTTAACTCATTTTAGTCATTAGAGATTAGTTTTAGAATGAGAGGATTAGTTTAAGTGGAATTATTTCATGGTTTGTGGTTTTAAGGAAAGGACTTGTGATTAAGGACTTAATGACTTGTGACTTGGCCCATGGCCCATGATTTGACACCCTAACCCTAACCAAACCCTAAATGACCAGCCACATAGGGATCCCCACCATATATAAACACTTATTCATTAGGGCTTGTATCTCTTTTTATTATTTCAACACATAGAAAAAGAAAGGTATTTTTTCCCCTTCCAAAAATCCCCATAAATCTATTTTAATTCATTTTTAATCCTAGTTTCTTGCATTAGAACCTAATACTCTCCTATTTTCTGATTGTGGGGTTCAATCCCAGCTTTAGGACAATTTGGGAGCATTTGACTAGCAAGGAAGAATCCCCCATTAGGAGCTTTTTTATACTTTTTGCACCTATAGGTAAAACTCCCCAAATTGATTTAAAATTCTGTTTTCTTTGCATTTAGGGCTAGATCTAGGAGTCCCCTAGCTGTTCCTAAAATTTGGGTAGATTTCGTGTCCATTTGGTGTCCGTATCGGACACGTGTCATAGTGTACGTATAGGTGTTTGATTAAATGTCACTTAGGAATTTATTTTTGATTTTTGAAAATGTAATTACATGAATTTGTAGATCTAAGTATGTACATTAATTTTAGTGAATGATGTTTGGTATTTTGGTGTCTTTTATCTCAGTTTTTGGTGTTGGACACGCGTGCACGACACGAGCGCAGTGTCTTGCATCACAGGCAGGATATCTCGCTGTGTCGGATACGTAGACATGCCAAATTTTGGGAGGATGTCAGGGCACTGACTGACATCATCCTCCCATAATTTGGGGCTATTTGGTGCAGTGTGCGAGGAGTTCTCCTCCTCGTACTAGCCGCACTGGCCGCAGGCGCGCGCTGTGCACGCGTGAGTTTTAGCTGTTGATACGCATATTTTGACACGACGGGGACACTGCGACATAGGGCAGGGTGACACGATTGTAGCCCTATGTGGGGCAAATACGTGGGCACGAGCACGAGTCGTGTCGTGCCCTGTGTCGCGCGCGAGATACGCGTTGCGTGCATGACACAGCGCACTGTCCTGTGCGTCTGTGAGTGTTTGAGTGGTTTGGACACGCTCGTGTCCACTTGGTGGGACACGAACGAGTGTCACGACACGTGCACATGTTTGATATGATTTACCAACCCCACCTTGGTGTATTAACATGTTTTGGTGGTTCGAATTTCAAATTTCCATTTTTACTGATACTTAGTTTACTGCTTTAAATTTCTGAACTTTAATTCCAGTTTCAAACTGATTTCTTGATGTTAATTGCCATATTAAATTGTTTACACCTGTATTAGAATACAGAATGTTGGATTATGTTTTGTGTTTGAAAAAGGGATATTCGAAATGGGGTTTGGACTGATTTTGTTAACTGATAAATATGGACTGTCAATGCACTGTTGACTGTTTTGAAATTTTGAAATATAAATGAGTTTCAAACCATTTTACCATGTTTAAACCACCATATTAATTCATATACATGTGAAATTACACTACTTCAATGTTTGGTTCTGATTTATGTTAGGAATGAGGTTTTTGCTTTGGTTTTGGTATTGTCAATTATTATTGAAAACCGTCAAGTGCACACACTATTTTTTTGAAATTCCTGAGAATCCTATCTACCTATTCACCTTGACACCCTATCTAAATCACTGTTTCAGTCACCCATTGTAGTGTCCTGCATACCCTTGGTTAAGATTTTAGTCCCTGCATTTACACATGAGCAGTCCCTGTGTTGCATTGCCTTGCCTATCCTTTAGTTCAGCATACTACATTGTTTGGTATAGGCCATTACCTAAAACACCCAATTCCCTAGTTGTGTTACCCTGTATATAGAGGTTAAGACCAATCCCTCCTGAGCTGTCCAGTCACAGTTAGAAACCTTCCTTCCTTCTAATGATCTGATCATCCTTTCATCTCTTTGCCTAACCATTTGGGTTTAGTCTGACCTGAAATAGATATAAGTACCTGTCCTTGTATCCTTATGGGTATTCACCCCATTAAATGCTCTTCCTTGTATCAGCTTTGAGTGAGTGTTAAGTGGAGATAGTGTGTTACAGTTGTACACCTTTCCCTGTATGTATTAGCTGCATGATGAGGAGGTATGAGCTCGAGCATATACCATATATGATGAACATTTGGATATCCTCTGCAACCCCATATTGCATTCATGCCCTGCAGATGTATACATCATGTACTCTTATTGGCCTTCAGTATTTCGTTTTACTTCACCCTTGCTCACTGCACCATAGTCATTGTTCTGCATTCCTCTTCATTACATGTCTGGCATATTAGCATTAAGTCCCCTACTTTACCTTACAATTTAGTCCAAGGGATTCCATTCAGTATCAGTTACCACTATAGTGCAGACCCTATTACCTGAGATACATACATATATGTCCCCTTCATAACTAGCCTTAAACTTTAATACATTCGATCCATTTTACTGTAACCATCCTTTTCCTCTAATTACAATCCAAAGTCAGTCCCCATTTATCTATTATGTTACTTGGAGTTCATTCTTTAAACTAAAACTTTAGACCCTCTTCCCATATTCACTACATGTTACCCCTTGTGTCTGCCCCCTTTGTATAGCTTGAATAGTTATGTAATGTAGGTATTGTCAGGACCCGCTACCCAAATTGTTGGGCCAGGCCGAGACATGCCCAGCCTACGTTGAGATAAAACGTAGTAAGCTGTTCTAAAGACAACAGGATAAGACTAAATGTGCTAACAGTTCTATAAGTGAAGAAGAATCATAAATGCTCCAAACACAAAAGTCGTCATATATAGTAAGATGTCCAAGTACAAGTAAACTGTAATGTAAAACTGGATACATGTCCAGTTACAAAATGATATAGCCTAATACATGTCTACTCTCAAAAGTCTAAGTAAACAAGGACATCTAGGCGAGGTTCCCCGCAGGAACATCCTCGTAAAGCAGAGCCGGGTCCTCGGCAGTGACTCCATAGTATGAGTCGCAGAGTAACTCCTCCTCAGTAAGGACACCTACACGTTATCCTGTCAGGACGGGAGCAAGTACTAATCTAGCAAACTAGCATATGAAACATGGAAATGAACATGAGAGGAATAACTGGAAAGTATGGCATCACATAGTCTATCATGGCAGGGACACATATGTCATAGAGACAGATGTATATGTAATGTTTAAAACTGTAGCAGGTACGTGATCGGTCAATAGATGTACAATATGCCGAGGCACAATGTAAATAAAATGTACATACGTACAAGTGCACAAGCATAGGTGTACGTCCGTACAGAAATGCGGGATAATAGCCTACGGCGCAGATTCATATAAAATGAACTTTGCTCGGTACGATAATAGGGGCATGATCACGTACTCGGCCACTAGTTTCCCCATAACCCATATTCTAATCATGTGAGAGATACATCAAGACTGTTCTAAGCATGGTAGTAATAGAAAGTACAACATGTGACGTTTTAACTTGCTACCCCAAGGGTCAACATTTAACATGGTGGGTTTTGTAATTCATTTATGTAACAATATGTAAAGTTCGTAGAAAGTACTTGCCTCTAGCAAAGCAAAACAAAACAAGCTGCGATAACGATGCTATGGATGTCCAGTAACTCGTCACTGTAGAAATAAATGCAATAACTTAGCTTTTACACTAAGCTAAACTACTAGAACACTAAACTGGTGTGACACGACTTGTGACTGGGCACCTAGCCAAAATGATGACTTGGCATAGGAGACCAATGTGGGGGTGACACACTATGTTAACTAACTTTCTAGGGTCTTTATACTAGTGAGGGATGGGGTTCAACACGACTAAAACTGTAAATAACATAAAAAGCTACAAGTCGTAATTAATCAATAAATAAATCAAAAGACTATTGTGTTCTAACAATTTTTAAGTAGACAAAAAGCCTAGTTTTTCTTAAAGTAAAGTACTAAGGTGATCCTTGTTAATCATAGAAATTTATTATAATTTTTCTGGAATTTATTATCCAGTACAAATATTTATAAAAATCAGTTTTCCTAAGTATACAGAAAATGAGTTTTGGTTTCATATGCCAAACTAGTGGCAAAACAGTAAATTAAATACTACAAAAATTATACTAAATTTGCCAACTTAACAAAGTATCTAAAAACTATTTTTCCATAATTTTAGCAATACTTTAAGTATTTTAGAAAATCAAAAACAGCAATGTACATAATAATTAATTATCTGCGTATTTTGCCCATGTATATAATTTGAACCAAAGTTCAAATACAGGACCCAAGGCCATGAATCAAGTCCAATATGTCTTGAACAGGTCTTGAATGTGTGAAAACACATTTGAGCCCAAATACCCATGCTAGGCTTGGACATCAAATGGTTGCAGTAATTTAAATACAATAAAATATAAGTTGGTAATAGTCAAAATAAATATTATTATTTTAATAAGGTAAAGTTTATACAAAAGAATATTCCACATACCTATGCCAAAAGTACATATATATATATACAAGAAAATACTTAATTTATAAAGTATATATATATATATATAATAATATATATACATACACAAGGAAATATATATATACATATACATATGTGTACATATATATATATATATATAAACACTAACATATATACATATAATTTACTAACCCTAAAATATATACATATATACATACATACTGTTTAAAACAGTATATATATACCTATATACTAATATATACATATATATATATATATATATACATATATATATATATATATATATATTATATATATATATATATATAAAAACAGTAAAAAGAAAAAGAAAAGAAAAAGAAAAAAGAAAAAGAAACTGAAACAGGGGGGCTCGAACCCTGTCCAGAGAAGCGCGGGGGGGGGGGGGGGTTTAAATGTTCGGGCTGGCCAGTGGGTCAGCCCGCTAAGTCTGTTAGGGTTAGGTTTTAGTTAACATTTATTTAGGTTAGAAATTTAATGGGTTTTTACCCGTTAATCAAAGCCCAACCCGTTAATCTATTTCACAGTTTGTCTCGTGTCCATACAGTCCAGGACACGAGAAGTCGAATCTGACACAGAGTCGACGTGTCCGTGCCCAGCACGACACGTACGACTCGGCTAACACGTGTCCAGTATCACAGTTGAGTCCCCCGTGTCTAGGTGAGTCTCGTGTCTCAGTTTGAGACACGTACGACACAGAGGAAAGAATGTTACCCCACGTGTCCGGCGGGGGGGGGGGGGGGTGGAAGTCGAGGAGGCGAACGGCGGCTGGGGGCGTCGTGGTCGAGGCGCTCGGGTGGCGATCGACCTAGCTCGGCGTGGCGAACTCGCTGAGGGTGGTGGAAGTCGATGACGTCGAGCGGGTGGTCGTCGAACGGGGGTCGCCGGAGTAGAGCTAGGGTTTAGGTGTTCGTCGGGGAAGAAAGGGGGTCGTGGTCGGTTGTGGGGGAGTTTTAGGGTTAGGGTTTGGTTCAGGGGGATGAGGGGGTGTTTAAATAGGGGGTCGAGGCGGTCGGGGGCTGTCGCGCTGGCCGAAATGGCGGGGGCAGCGTAGGTCGGTCGTCGGGGCAGCCGGGGCAGTCGTCGGGGGGTGGGTAGGTAAAATTACAGGGAGACCCCTAGACTTTAGGAATTTACAGATAGGTCCCCGCTGTAACAAATGCAAATTACAATTTGTATAAACAATTCACTAATTACAAATCAATATAAAAACAATTCTAATAATTGCAAAACCATATTAAAACAATTCTAATATTTGCAAAATGATATTAAAACATTTGAATAAATTACAAATTGATATTTTTAATATATAAAACTCATTTAAAATTATTTAAAAATTCTAGAAAAATTCCTAAAAATTCCTAAAAATTATTTAAGGCTATAATTGACATTAAAAATTAATTAACACTAATTAAAATGGATTTGAAAAATCAGGGGCTTACAAGTCTTCCCTCCTTGAAAAATTTCGTCCTCGAAATTCACAAGGATTGAAGACCCGACAATATTCTAACATAACAAGCAAAGTAACAAAAATGACTAAGGCTGCGATTCGAAACTAACCTCTAAGGTATCAAGCGGGAATGGGTGGTTCCCTCGCAGCGGTTGGATCGAACAAGTAAGGGAATCTCTCCCTCATGTCCGACTCCCTCTCCCAAGTAGATTCACCTGGGGAGTGACGGCTCCAAGCTACACGTACTAGGGGTATAACCTTGTTCCTCAGCCTCTTCTCTCTCCTGTCTAATATCTCCACTGGCTGCTCAGAGACTGTAAGACTCGGTCCGACCTCCAACTCTGAATGATCTAGCACATGACTGGGGTCTGGAACATATCTCCTCAGCTGAGATACGTGAAAGACATCGTGAACTCCTGCTAGGTTGGGTGAAGTGTAACCCTGTAAGCTACCTCTCCGATCCTGCCAAGTACCTCGAATGGCCCGATGTATCTGGGGCTCAGCTTCCCTCCTCGTCCGAACCGGATCGTCCCTCGAGTAGGTGATATCTTCACTAGCACCATATCACCGTCCGCGAACTCCATCGGCCTGCGACTAGCATCAGCCCAGTGTTTCTGCCTATCCTGAGCTACTCTGAGCCTGTCTCTGATCATCCCGACTTTCTCTGCTGCATCCGTGATCATCTCTGGCCCAAGCATGACTCTGTCTCCGACATCATCCCAAAAGAGCGGTGTCCGGCATCGTCGTCCATATAGCACCTCGAAAGGAGACATACCAATACTGGCCTGGTAGCTGTTGTTGTATGAAAACTCTACCAAGTGCAGATGGCTCTCCCATGATCCTCCGAAGTCCAGCACGCAGTCCTCAGCATATCCTCCAGCATCTGTATCATCCTCTCGGACTGCCCATCTGTCTGCGGGTGGTATGCCGTACTGAACTTGAGCCTACTGCCCAACTCCTCCTGTAAGCTCCTCCAGTAGTGGGATGTAAATCTGATGTCTCTGTCTGACACGATGCTCACCGGCACTCAGTGTAGGCGAACTATCTGCTGCATGTATAGCTCCGCCAACTTCTCGGTGGAAAGCCCCACCTTGAAGGGTATGAAGTGCGCACACTTCGTCAGCCTGTCTACAATGACCCAGATGGCATCCTTCCCTCCTTGGGAACGAGGAAGCCCTGAAACGAAGTCCATCGTAATGTGTTCCCACTTCCACTCGGGAATGGGTAATGGCTGTAACAGACCAGCTGGCCTCTGGCGCTCCGCCTTGACCTGCTGGCAAACTAGACATCTCGAAATGAAGCGTGATACATCCCTCTTCATCCCGTGCTACCAAAGATGCTCCTGCAAGTCACGGTACATCTTGTTAGCACCAGGGTGAATATAATATCTCGATCGGTGCGCCTCCTGCAAAACTGCCTCTACTAGCTCTCCTCTCGCTACGCACAATCGGCTGCCACGCCTCAAGGATCCATCCTCTGCTATAGTGAAGTCATCCAGCAATCCAGCTAATGCCTGGGGTCGAAGTCTGCGAAGGCTCTCATCTGTAGACTGTGCCTCCCGGATCTGCTCCATCAAACCTGACTGAATGTCAAGTGCCATCATCTGTATCACTGATCCGGGTCGAACTAGCTCGATATCGAGCTTCTCCAGATCCTCCCGCAAATGCCGATCAATCATCAGGTACCATGCCATCGGATGCCTGCTCAGCGCATCCGCCACTACATTTGCCTTCCCGGGGTGATACTGTAAATCGATGTCGAAGTCCTTCATCAACTCCAACCATCGTCTTTGCCTCATGTTCAGCTCTTTCTGCGTGAACACATACTTCAAGCTTTTGTGGTCAGTAAAGATCTCCACACGCTCTACGTATAAGTAATGTTTCCATAACTTGAGGGCAAAGATCACCGCAGCTAACTCGAGGTCATGGGTAGGATAATTCCTCTCATGATTCCGTAATTGCCTAGATACATAAGCAATCACTTTCCCATGCTGCTGTAGAACACATCCTAGCCCCTTCCCAGAAGCATCACTGTATATGGTGAAACCTCCAGAACCTGAAGGTAAAGTCAGAACTGGAGCGGTCGTCAGCCTCCTCTTCAGCTCCTCAAATGCCGCCTGGCAGTCCTCTGACCAGATGTACTCTGCGTCCTTCCGCGTCAGCTTCGTCATGGGTTCAGCTATCCTAGCAAAGTCCTGAACGAACTTTCTGTAATAGCCTGCTAAACCCAGAAAGCTCCTGATCTCTGAAACTGACGTCGGAGCCTTCCACGTCTTAACTGCAGCAATCTTCCTGGGATCCACCGAGATTCCATCTCCAGTGACCACATGGCCGAGAAACTCCACTCGGTCTAAAAAGAACTCGCACTTCGACAGTTTGGCAAACAATCTCTCCTGCCTCAGAATCCCCAAAACTATCCACAAGTGCTCTGTATGCTCCTCCGGCGTCTTCGAGTATATCAGGATGTCGTCAATAAATACTACGACGAACGTATCCAGATACTGGTGAAATGTCTTATTCATCAAGTTCATAAAGACAGCTGGTGCATTTGTGAGACCAAATGGCATCACCAAAAACTCGTACTGCCCGTACTTCGTGTTGAACGCCGTCTTCTGGATGTCTGCTGGCCTAACCTTCACCTGGTGGTACCCCGGATCTTAAGTCTATCCTGGAAAATACCTTCGCCCCGCTCAACTGGTCGAACAAATCATCTATCCTGGGCAAAGGGATATTTGTTCTTGATAGTGATGGCATTCAAGGCCCGGTAATCAATACACAACCGGACTGTACCATCCTTCTTAGGCACAAAGAGCACTGGCGCTCCCCATGGAGAAGCACTGGATCGAATGAAACCCTTTTTCAACAGGTCATCAATCTGCTCTTTCATCTCTATGGCCTCCTTGGAATTCACTCTATAGCAAGCCCGGGATACTGGTGATGAACCCGGCACTAAATCTATAGTGAACTCCACATCTCTGTCAGGCGGAAGTCCTGGAAGATCCTCTGGAAATACATCCATAAACTCCCTAATGATAGGGTGTGGCGGTGCTGCGTCCCCGACTGTCGCACAACAGTTCGGCTCTAGGCTGATCTCCGGCCCTGTCCTACTGACACGAAATGGTACTGTGCCTGGAGGACTGAACAAAACACTACCCTCATGGCAATCTATAGATGCATGGGCATAGCTAAGCCAGTCCATCCCTAATATGATATCATAACCGGGGAGCGGCATCACAAAGAATCGCCCCTCGAACTCTCTCCCGGCTATCAGAATAGAGCACCTATAGCTAGCTCTAATAGGCACTGGTCCTCCACCCGTCATTACTCTACTAATCTCCGTCGTAGGTGTAGATACTAAGTGATGTTCTTGCATAAACTCTAATGATAGGAAGCTATGAGATGCACCAGAATCAAACAAACATAGAGCTAGAAAAGTATGCAAATAAACATGACCTGTAATGACGTCAGCTAAGTAATCCGGCTCCGAAACCTGCTCCGGCTCCGGCTCCACTGCTAGACTATAGACCCTCCCCTGAGGTCCCTTCTGCTGCTGCAGATGCTGCCCGAACCTCTACTGCTGAGTCGGGAGCGGTCCTCTAGTCTTCGCTACTGGGCAGTTCCGAAGCTGGTGGGTGGCAGACCCACAAAGTAAGCACTGACCCAACCTCTTCCTGCAGACGGCAAAATCATGACCCGGTCTTCCGCAGAAAGAACATATAGCTCCCTTCTGCTGCTGCTGTCGGGGTCCCGGGGCTCGAACTGGCGGGGTTTGATGATGTGGTGTAGAGGGACGGTAAGTCTGCTGGGGTGGCGTCGGCGCTTTCTGCTGGAAAGCCTGACGCTTGGACGGTCCCTCATGATGTACAGGAGCCGGCCTCCTGCAAGACAGAAGACGCTCCTCAATGCTCCGGGCCAACTCTAGGCTCTGGTAGTAGTCAGTCGTGCCGTTCGCCACTATAAGAATGCCAATGTCTGGAACTAGACCATGGCAAAACCTACGGGTCATCTCCTCTGGATCAGCAACCAGGCTAGGAGCAAAACGGCTCAAGCGACTGAACTCTCCCGCATAGTCGTCAAGAACGGTTCCCCTGCTGGATGTTCTGGAATCGTAGCCCCATGGCTACTCTAGCGGTGGTCGAGAAGAACTTCTTCTTGAACTGGGTCTTGAACTGGTCCCAGGTGGCTACCTCTCGCGAACAACGGCTCATTCCTGAACCAAACTCCGGCTAAGTCTATCAGCAGAAATCATGCTGCCTCGACCTGAAGGTCATCCGGCATCCTAACTCCCAGAAGCTTCCTCTCTACAGAATCTAGCCAGTCATCAGCTACTACTATGCCCTCAGTCCCTGAGAACTCCTTGGGATTCAGACCCATGAAGTCCTTGACCGTCCCCGCTCTCTGCCGCGGCTCTACATATGGTAGGACCACGGGACGTCCCTCAGAACGCTCCATGCTCTGGCGGAGTAGGGTAGTCTGCTCCTGATGGGTTGTTAGGAACCCCTGGATCAGTGTGAGCAGCTGGTTCCCGTCGAGTGTGACGGAAGCCTGGGTGGGTATAGTGATAGGGGGTGGTGGAAGTATCGGGTCCTGCTGGGCCTGGGATGTGGAAGGTGGTATCTGGGCCTGTGGATCTGTGGAGTGGGGGAATGTGGTAGGTGGAGGTGCATCAGTCAACTGGTCGGCTGACTGGATACGGAGGGCCCCATTCTTGGGGGTAACATGCTGGGACGAACGAGTAAGCACCATCTAAATTACACATAAAAGACTTATAAGGACTTATTTAAAGTAAGCAATCATATGCAAGAAAGCCTAATTATAATAGCAAACATGTGTTGTATTTCCTATGTTGTAATCCTAGCATTCCTCTAGGTGTACTAAGCGTCTTTCCTAATGTTGTCTAATTACCTTAAGTTCCTAATAGCAGGTATGCTTGGTACAATAACGTTACCAAACAGTTTAGTCAGGACCTGCATGGGCCACCACTAAAAACATGTCAGGACCCGCTACCCAAATTGTTGGGCCAGGCCGAGACATGCCCAGCCTACGTTGAGATAAAATATAGTAAGCTTTCTAAAGACAACAGGATAAGACTAAATGTGCTAACAGTTCTATAAGTGAAGAAGAATCATAAATGCTCCAAACACAAAAGTCGTCATATAGTAAGATGTCCAAGTACAAGTAAACTGTAATGTAAAACTGGATACATGTCCAGTTACAAAATGATATAGCCTAATACATGTCTACTCTCAAAAGTCTAAGTAAACAAGGACATCTAGGCGAGGTTCCCCGCAGGAACATCCTCGTAAAGCAGAGCCGGGTCCTCGGCAGTGACTCCATAGTATGAGTCGCAGAGTAACTCCTCCTCAGTAAGGACACCTACAACGTTATCCTGTCAGGACGGAAGCAAGTACTAAATCTAGCAAACTAGCATATGAAACATGGAAATGAACATGAGAGGAATAACTGGAAAGCATGGCATCACATAGTCTATCATGGCAGGGACACATATGTCATAGAGACAGATGTATATGTAATGTTTAAAACTGTAGCAGGTACGTGATCGGTCAATAGATGTACAATGTGCCGAGGCACAATGTAAATAAAATGTACATACGTACAAGTGCACAAGCATAGGTGTACGTCCGTACAGAAATGCGGGATAATAGCCTACGGCGCAGATTCATATAAAAGAACTTTGCTCGGTACGATAATAGGGGCATGATCACGTACTCGGCCACTAGTTTCCCCATAACCCATATTCTAATCATGTGAGAGATACATCAAGACTGTTCTAAGCATGGTAGTAATAGAAAGTACAACATGTGACGTTTTAACTTGCTACCCCAAGGGTCATTTAACATGGTGGGTTTTGTAATTCATTTATGTAACAATATGTAAAGTTCATAGAAAGTACTTGCCTCTAGCAAAGCAAAACAAAACAAGCTGCGATAACGATGCTATGGATGTCCAGTAACTCGTCACTGTAGAAATAAATGCAATAACTTAGCTTTTACACTAAGCTAAACTACTAGAACACTAAACTGGTGTGACACGACTTGTGACTGGGCACCTAGCCAAAATGATGACTTGGCATAGGAGACCAATGTGGGGGTGACACACTATGTTAACTAACTTTCTAGGGTCTTTATACTAGTGAGGGATGGGGTTCAACACGACTAAAACTGTAAATAACTAAAAAGCTACAAGTCGTAATTAATCAATAAATAAATCAAAAGACTATTGTGTTCTAACAATTTTTAAAGTAGACAAAAGCCTAGTTTTTCTTAAAGTAAAGTACTAAGGTGATCCTTGTTAATCATAGAAATTTATTATAATTTTTCTGGAATTTATTATCCAGTACAAATATTTTATAAAAATCAGTTTTCCTAAGTATACAGAAAATGAGTTTTGGTTTCATATGCCAAACTAGTGGCAAAACAGTAAATTAAATACTACAAAAATTATACTAAATTTGCCAACTTAACAAAGTATCTAAAACTATTTTTCCATAATTTTATCAATACTTTAAGTATTTTTAGAAAATCAAAAACAGCAATGTACATCATAATTAATTATCTGCGTATTTTGCCCATGTATATAATTTGAACCAAAGTTCAAATACAGGACCCAAGGCCATGAATCAAGTCCAATATGACTTGAACAGGTCTTGAATGTGTGAAAACACATTTGAGCCCAAATACCCATGCTAGGCTTGGACATCAAATGGTTGCAGTAATTTAAATACAATAAAATATAAGTTGGTAATAGTCAAAATAAATATTATTATTTTAATAAGGTAAATTTATACAAAAGAATATTCACATACCTATGCCAAAAGTACATATATATATATACAAAAATACTTAATTTATAAAGTATATATATATATATATAATATATACATACACAAGAAATATATATACATATACATATGTGTACATATATATATATATAAAACTAACATATATACATATAATTTACTAACCCTAAAATATATACATATATACATACATACTGTTTAAAACAGTATATATATACCTATATACTAATATATACATATATATATATATATACATATATATATATATATATATATATATATATTAAAAACAGTAAAAAGAAAGAAAAGAAAAAGAAAAAGAAAAGAAAAAGAAACTGAAACAGGGGCTCGAACCCTGTCCAGAGAAGCGCGGGGGGGGGGGGGGGGGTTTAAATTTCGGGCTGGCCAGTGGGTCAGCCCGCTAAGTCTGTTGGGGTTAGGTTTTAGTTAACATTTATTTAGGTTAGAAATTAATGGGTTTTTACCCGTTAATCAAAGCCCAACCCGTTATCTATTTCACAGTTTGTCTCGTGTCCATACAGTCCAGGACACGAGAAGTCGAATCTGACACAGAGTCGACGTGTCCGTGCCCAGCACGACACGTACGACTCGGCTAACACGTGTCCAGTATCACAGTTGAGTCCCCCGTGTCTAGGCGAGTCTCGTGTCTCAGTTTGAGACACGTACGACACAGAGGAAGAATGTTACCCACGTGTCGGCGGGGGGGGTAGAAGTCGAGGAGGCGAACGGCGGCTGGGGGCGTCGTGGTCGAGGCGCTCGGGTGGCGATCGACCTAGCTCGGCGTGGCGAACTGCTGAGGGTGGTGAAGTCGATGACGTCGAGCGGTGGTCGTCGAACGGGGGTCGCCGGAGTAGAGCTAGGGTTTAGGTGTTCGTCGGGGAAGAAAGGGGGTCGTGGTCGGTTGTGGGGGAGTTTTAGGGTTAGGGTTTGGTTCAGGGGGATGAGGGGGTGTTTAAATAGGGGGTCGAGGCGGTCGGGGGCTGTCGCGCTGGCCGAAAATGGCGGGGGCAGCGTAGGTCGGTCGTCGGGGCAGCCGGGGCAGTCGTCGGGGGGTGGGTAGGTAAAAATTACAGGAAGACCCCTAGACTTTAGGAATTTACAGATAGGTCCCCTGTAACAAAATGCAAATTACAATTTGCATAAACAATTCACTAATTACAAATCAATATAAAAACAATTCTAATAATTGCAAAACCATATTAAAACAATTCTAATATTTGCAAAATGATATTAAAACATTTGAATAAATTACAAATTGATATTTTTAATATATAAAACTCATTTAAAATTATTTAAAAATTCTAGAAAAATTCCTAAAATTCCTAAAAATTATTTAAGGCTATAATTGACATTAAAAATTAATTAACACTAATTAAATGGATTTGAAAAATCAGGGGCTTACAGGTATCCCATGTATGTTAAACTAAATGCTAGATATTCAGGAATATGTACTTAAGGTTGCATTCATATGTTATGAATATATTGTAATCAATATATGCATATAGGCAATGCAATGCACTATCAAATGCATTGGTATATACAATGTATGCATGTTGTGTGCCTCAATGCCATGTAATGTAATATAGAATGATATACAATGTATGCTCAATGATAAGGTAGTACCCAATGTATGCCTCTATATGTATGAATGTATATATTTATATATTGAATCTATTTGGTATATAGCCTAGTATTAGAGTGACCTGTGGGTGGTTGTTTAGACTTGAGTTGACTGGCCTAGACCTAGTTTGACTAGAGTTTGACTGGAGTTGACCAAAAGTCAACATTGAGTCTAGATGTGATCAATTGACCTAGTTTGACTAGTGTAGTTGACTTGGTTTGACCCAAAGTTGACCAAGAGTTGACATTGACCTAGTTTCACCTAGAAATTATGTAGATTGCATCGTAGACTTTACTTATCTTATTTTAAACACATTATAACCTGTACTGCTCTATTTATGACATTGTAGCTCCGGTGCAGACATCTGATATATTACTCTTTTCAGAGTATCAGGCGAGTATATTCTCTGATAGTTCTCTCATTTACTTGTCAATTACTGTACGTCAGTTCTAGTAAGCTGTATGTGATTCTCTGTTACAAACACGTATTTATTACTGAATCCATGTATACGACACACATACTTACTCGTCTTACCTCTATTATTCGAATCACCATACGAATCACTATTCGAACCACCTATTCGTATCTTCATGTGCTGGTTGGACTTGTATTCGTCTTATGTGTTGGATTATGGATTCATTTGTATTAGACTGGGCGGGGAAATACTTGATTAGACATGTGAACATTCCCACTATTCGAACCACCCCCGGTGAATGATATTCGAACGATAGCCATTCCACACCCGGCCAGGTGTATGATGTACCGGATTTACCCTTAGCCATTTACATGTCTATCAAAGTATTTTAAAACACTTGGAGAAATTATTCGAATCATTGTTGATTATTATTCGAATCACTATTCGTATCACCTTATTCGAATCACCTTATCAGAATATGATTAGAATCACATTCGACTCATCTTGTATTAGACTCGCATTGGGATTACACTCGACTTATATTGTACTGTCTGGACTCATCACATTACTCTAGTTCAGCTAGATTTTATTTTACAGTCTTTATTGCCATGATTTCTTCTCTTGTTTAGTTACTTACTTTCCTTGTACTTTATCTGTCTCTCTATACCATCACCTGAATATAAACTGCCATGTTCATCAATACAACTGTCTATAACTATTTTATAGTTCTCTGTCATTTACTTGGGTTTTCTAGATGAGATGTGCTCGTTCCTGTCCTGACTGGACCTGTTGAAATTATTACAGATACTTGCGCTGAGGATACATGCCCTACATATTATGGACCCGAAGATGGAACGGCTACCTTTGGCCTCGACACTCAGGAGTGTTCGGGATTTAGTTAGTAGACTTGCATCTATTTTCATGTAGAGCTTGTTGTATAGAATTGAGACTTAAGATGTATTTGAGATTGTTTGAGATAGTTGTTATTATTTCAGTAGTTATTGTTGTCTTCAATTTCTTAGTTATATTTCGGTGTTATCTTATCGTGCTTAGACTGTGATTGAGTTACACCATATCTTATACTTGTCCTCCGTTCAGAGTTGATCATGATGAGTACATTATATACTGCATGAGTTGATGGTTAGTTAGAGACTTAGAACAGCGTTCTACCCGCCGACACTGCGGCGTAGGCTGGACACTGTTACGTACTCGTACCCTCACAGTGGGTGTGGGTCGTGACACGTTTTTAGTGGTAGTCCATGCAGGTCGAGTTTATGTAGTGGTATTCGAACTAGAGTATCACTACAGCCTGCGATAGGAACTAAGGAATAGGCTTTAGCAGAGAGGTTACTCAATCACAATTAGGACTACTTGAGAGATTCCTGGACGACCCTTGAGAATCTCATTATGAACTTCGAATTGAAAATCCTTTTCCTCTTGGATTGATTCACCCTCACTCTTTGATGTTTAAAGGATTTTAAACTATTAACTTCCTTCATCATTATCCTTACTTGTATTTTGTCTATCTTATGTTGCTAATTTAGCCCCAGTTTTGCAAGCTTATCCTTTTCGAGCTTGATCATGACATATTTTATTGGGGGCTGGCACCCACTAACATATTGTCTAATCAGAACCGATGCATGGTGGTCTGATCAACCTATTGCACTTTGGTTCGCTTTTCATATATTCTACATGAAGGGAGACATAGTTAAATTTGCCCTAGAGTCTCATCCACGACAGCTTTGGCAATTCTCCTTTGAATTATTTCCATCGCCTATGAACCACGTATTGTACTTAATAGCATCGTCTTTAAACTCCTTATTATTTTGCCTTTGACATATTTTAGAAAGAAAAGGCACTGTACTTGATAGATCAACCCAAGGTATCACGTTTACTTTCCCTATCCAAAGGAGGAAATTGACTTATTTCTATATCCTGCATCATCCCTTAAATTCTAATTCTTTGATCATGACCAGTCGACCGGGTCATCCTCCTTATCATCCAGTGTTTGGAGTCTTATTCAATTGAATTAATTCAATTGTGATATGGATATCAAATCTTGGATACTCGTGCTCAGACTTCAATGGCCTCGTTCTCCATCTTGCCTAAACTTTGATTTATCCTGAAATTGATCAACTTAGATCGTGCCAGGACTAAATCTTCTTATATATATTGTTTATTGGATTTCAATGCTGTTGACACTCGTGCCTTAAACTTTCGATTTTGATCATCTTTGGAATGGTAACCCTTCATAATTAATTCCTAGTTGTCTTTACCAGTTTCATATAGGATGGTAGACTGTCCTACACCTTAATGATTTGTTGCTTCTTTATCTTTCCAGCAGAACACCCTATCTTGCTTGCATGTTGATACCATGGGACTGTTTTGATCTAATATGACTAGTCCATCTAGATGAGACCTTCAACTGCTATGGTTGACCATGACTCTATATATTATTCTTCAAATTGTATGAGTTAGAAATTGCTTAGAGACTTTGATTGTGGTTGGTTGACCTAGAAGGAGTACGACCGACTTAAATTTCGAGGATGAAATTTTTCTAAGGGGGTAGGATTGTAACACCCAGTTTCTAAAATAAGGATAATTTTAAAATTTTGTAATTATAATTATTATTTATTGATATTTATTTCACATTATGATTTTTGGTGATTTTTAATCAATTTAAAAAACTGTTTTAAGTCATGGCTTGTGATTTTGATACTTTGCTAGTGTAACCTGAGGGACTGCCTGACCTAGAGCCTAACCATGTCATTAGGAGATTAATTATCATTTTTAGCCTAAGGGTAATTTGGTCATTTTGACTTATTTGAATTATTTGATGATTTATTGAATTGGTGAATTCTAGTTTGACTTTGACTTATTGAGACCTAGTGGACTAGCCTAGAAGCTAACCCTAGCAATGGTAACCCTAGTCTAGCTTGAGTTAACTCATTTTAGGCATTAGAGATTAGTTTTAGAATGAGGGATTAGTTTAAGTGGAATTATTTCAAGCTTTGTGGTTTTAATGAAAGGACTTGTGATTAAGGACTTAATGACTTGTGACATAGCCCATGGCCCATGATTTGACACCCTAACCCTAACTAAACCCTAAATGACCAGCCACATAGGGATCCCCACCCTATATAAACACTTATTCATTAGGGCTTGCCTCTCTTTTTATTATTTCACATAGGAAAAAAAAGGTATTTTTTCCCCTTCCAAAAATCCCCATAAATCCATTTTAATTCCTTTTTAATCCTAGTTTCTTGCATTAGAACCTACTACTCTCCTATTTTCTGATTGTGGGTTTAATCCCAGCTTTAGGACAATTTGGGAGCATTTGGCTAGCAAGGAAGAATCCCCCATTTGGAGCTTTTTCATGCTTTTTGCACCTATAGGTAAAACTCCCCAAATTGATTTAAAATTCTGTTTTCTTTGAATTTAGGGCTAGATCTAGGAGTCCCCTAGCTGTCCCCAAAATTTGGGTGAATTTCGTGTCCATTTGGTATCCGTATCGGACACGTGTCATAGTGTACGTATAGGTGTTTGATTAAATGTCACTTCGGAATTTATTTTCGATTTTTGTAAATGTAATTACATGAATTTGTAGATCTAAGTATGTACATTAATTTTAGTGAATGATGTTAGGTATTTTGGTGTCTTTTCGTGTCAGTTTTTGGTGATGGACACGCGTGCACGACACGAGCGCACTGTCCTGCATCACGGGAAGGATATCTCGCTGTGTCGGACACGTGGACACGCCAAATTTTGGGAGGATGTCAGGGCACTGACTGACATCATCCTCCCCAAATTTGGGGCCATTTGGTGCAGTATGCGAGGAGTTCTCCTCCTCGCACTGGCCGTACTGGCCGCGCGCGCTGTGCACGCGTGAGTTTTAGCTGCTGATACGCACGTTTTGACACGACACGGGAACACGGCGACGCAGGGCAGGGTGACATGATTGTAGCCCTATGTGGGGCGAACACGTGGGCACGGGCACGAGTCGTGTCGTGCCCTGTGTCGCGCACGGGACACGCGTGCATGCGTGCACGACGCAGCGCACTGTCCTGTGCGTCTGTGAGTGTTTGAGTGGTTTAGATACGCTCGTGTCCACTTGGTGGGACACGAACGAGTGTCACGACACGTGCACATGTTTGATATGATTTACCAACCCTCACCTTGGTGTATTAACATGTTTTTGTGGTTCGAATTTCAAATTTCTATTTTTACTGATACGTAGTTTACTGCTTTAAATTTCTGAACTTTAATTCCAGTTTTAAACTGATTTCTTGATGTTAATTGCCATATTAAATTGTTTACACCTGTATTAGAATACTGAATGTTGGATTATGTCTGGTGTTTGAAAAGGGATGTTCGAAATGGGGTTTGGACTGATTTTGTTAACTGATAAATATGGACTGTCAATGCACTGTTGACTGTTTTGAAATTCCGAAATATAAATGAGTTTCAAACCATTTTACCATGTTTAAACCACCATATTAATTCATATACATGTGAAATTACATTACTGAATGTTTGGTTGTGATTTATGTTAGGAATGAGGTTTTCGCTTTGGTTTTGGCATTGTCAACTGTTATTGAAAACTGTCAAGTGCACACACTGTTTTTTTCAATTCCTGAGAATCCTATCTACCTATTCACCTTGACACCCTATCTAAATCACTGTTTCAGTCATCCATTGTAGTGTCCTGCATACCCTTGGTTAAGATTTTAGTCCCTACATTTACACTTGAGCAGTCCCTGTGTTGCATTGTGTCATGACCCGCACCACTGTGAGGGTACGAGCACGTAACAACGCCCAGCTACGCCGCAGTGTCGGCGGTAGAACGCTGTCCTATGTTACTATCTAATCAACAACTCATGCAATTATATAGTACTTGTCAAAACTCACTCCGAACGGAGGACAAGTATAGATATAAAGAATCTCAATCACAGACTAAGAACGATAAGATATCACATAAGTTATAACTAAAGACTAAATAACAGAATAAAACCAACAACTAATAAATATAAACTCAGAAAATCTCTACTACAATCTCAACTATATACAACTCAAGTTCTAAACATGAAAGCTGAACAACAACTAGCTAATCTCCCAATCACTCCTGAGTGTCGGGGCCAAAGGTAGCTAACCCGTCTCCTGGTCCGTAATATGTTGGGCATGTGTCCTCAGGGCAATCATCTGTAAAATTTTCAACAGGTCCAGTCAGGACAGGAACGAGCACATCTCATCTAGAAAACCCAAGTAAATGACAGAGAACTATACAGCAGTTTAGACAGTTATATTGATGAAAGTGGCAGTTTATATTCAGATGATGGTAAGAAAGAGAGATAAAGTGCAAGGAAAGTAAATACTAAACAAGAGAAGAATCATAGCAATGAAGACTGTAAAAATAGAACTAGCTGAACCAGGGTAATATGATATAAAGTCCAGACACAAATGTAAACCAGTGTAAAACCTATGTAAATCCAGTACGGGATGAATCTAATACAAGATGAATCCAGTAAGGGACGATTCCAGTTATAGTGATCAACGATTCCAGGGTGAGTCCAGTCTATACTCTAGCAGTGTGTTTTAAATACCGAGTTCGATATGTAAACGGCTGTGGGTAATCAGGCACACCTCTCACTGATCAGGCGAGAGATGACTATGCTTCCAGTAGATTCAAGTTGGGAGATTCCAGATTGGGGTATGTCTATATGTCTTACTCAAGTATTTCCCCTCCCAGCAAGTGAATCCAGAAATCCGACACAATGATTCAAGATGAGTCCAGCCAAATATAATGATACTAGTAAATGATTCCAGTAAATAATTCCAGTAGGAGATTCCAGTAAATGATTCCAAAATAATGATACCAGTAATAGAGGCCAGAAATAAATGTGTGTCGTATACATGAATCCAGAAATATCCACACGTGTTGTAACAAGAATCACATACAACTAACTAGAACTGAAGTACAGTAATTGACAAGTAAATGAGATAACTATCAGAGAATGTACTCGCCTGCTACTCTGAAAAGAGTAGTGTAATATCAGATGCCTGCACCGGAGCCACAATGTCCTAAAATAGAGCAGTACAGGTTATAACATGTTTAAAATAAGATAAATGGAGTCTACGATGCAATCCTCATGATTCTAAGTCAATTCTAGGTCAAAGTCAACACTAAGCCAAACCTGGTCAGCTGTCTAGGTCAAACTAGGTCAACTAGGTCAAACCTAAGCCAAACAAGTCTCACTAAGCCTAACCAGCCTATTTTAGTAAGCACACACACTATCAAGGCTATACAAGCCAACAACACAATCACTAAGCATTCAAACCACACATACAGGCTATGAGCCATAGGTATACACCCATAGGCTATATGCCCTGTATATAGGCCATGGGCCATATAGCTATATCATACCTAGACCATTTCACACCTTTCACACATATACATATTTATTTAATTAAATATAATTAACACAAATTTATGTTATAAGACTACATGACAATATCTCATATAGGTGTACATATATATACATACATATATATACATACATATATATACATAGGGTGATAGGGAATAGCATGTGTGTGAGTTTGTGTACATGAGAGGGTGTGTGTATAGGGTGTGAGCTTGAGGGTTCATTTTAGTTTGTGTATGATAGTGTTAAGACACATGTGAGAGTGTAATTGATTTTAGAATGTGTAGATTGCATGTGTAGACATGTGTATGTGTGAGTCAATAGGGAAATATATTGTTCTCAGGTTAGATGCAAAAGGGTGTGTATCATACATTGTGGTACAAACCCAGAAACTCTGAAATTTACAGTGATACATCAATCCAACACAAACCCAAAACCCAATTCTAAACCTCTACCAAGCCTATTCAGGCCAACAAGGCCAAACCGCTGCTCTCCCGGCTGCTAGCTACTGCTGCCTACTCTGCATCACTCTCACACAAGGTAAGCCTACTGCTAACTGAGCTTACTGCTCAGGTACTGCTAGCAGCTGCTAGGGCCCAGGCCAAGGAAATCCAAACTCAACTCAGGGAGCCAAGTCCCTGCTACTGCTACAGCCTGCAAGCTAGGCAGTTATTTGCTGCTACTGCATTTCAACCTGCCAAGGCAAGGCTGCTGCAGTGATCAACAGTTCCCCCTTCCTTCCTACCATTCCATCTCCCCTACTCTCAAAGCATTCTCCATATTCACACAACATCAACCATAATATAACTAATATCTGGCCAACATCTAACTATAGGGAATTGGGTACAATTCATAAAACAGTCCCATAGACAAGCCTAAACACCCACAGTTGAAACCTGAAATGCCAAGGAAATCCAAACCTTAATATGAAACCACAATTCAATGCATCTACTCAATCTGGGAATTAAGGGTAAAATGAAGATCAAGGTAGTGGGTCAACATCACAACCCAACTCAACTATTCACAAAATCACTCACATAACTCATTCCTTGAGATACCCCAACTGATACACAAGGGCAATGGGCTGCCAAGGACATGCTGCCTTCTCCACCTGCCACACTCGTCCTTAAGTTCTAACACACACTGAACTAGAGCCTGAACTGACACACACTCACCTTAATACACAGCCCTCAACTTAAACCCATGAATCCCCCAACCTGAGATTCACTCCCGATCACCTCTCCAAAAGACAAAACTGAGAAACATAAACATTTAGACAAAACACATATAGATAACTTGTAACTCAGATCGATCGATTCTCGATCAGGGACAGGAATAAATCCTAATTACAACCACATCTGGAACCAGGAACAGGGACTGAACTGATCCTTGTTCAACACATATGTATATATATTATATCAATGTATACACATACATATAGACATAGCTACATATATATAGATATAACAACCAACTGAAGCTAAGTATATGGAAACCTATATGAACCAAAACTGAAATGAACATGTCGAATCCTATCTGGAATCTAAGCATCAATAGGAATGAATAGATCAAATCTCAAAAACCCAAATCAATCCCCATTCGAAACCCAGGTATCAGAAAAAAAAAACAGTGAGTATCATGAAGAATGCTAAATCAAAGCTAAATCCCAATTAAATCCAATTATAGTGTGATCGAGTGTTCCTCCTATAAGCACGTGTCCTGTGGGGTGTATTCGTGTCCAGAAATTAGGACACGAGGTGTCCAACAGAGGGGTCGATAGGTAAAGGTTGACAGGTACGCACAGCATCGTGCTGTCATTCCTCATGGAATTGGACACGACACAGTCCACAAGAGGACACGTGGTCGTGTCCCCATTTAGTCTAGGTATAGGTCTTTGTGTCCAAGTGCCTGTACTGAGTCGGGGTCGTATCGTGTCGACGTTATTAGGGCGTATCAGAGACACAAAAAATGCGTGCACAGTGTAGGGCAAAACACGTGCACACGCGATTTCTTCGTGCACACACATTGTGGTCCCATGAAACTTTATAGGTCTCGTGTTAGTCATTAGGACAACACGTGTACCAAGTTTCATGGCTTGAGTCGCCGTGTCGTGTCCGTTAGGACACTCGTGCAGCAGGACAGCCGCACGAGGCCAGTGTACAGTGTCGTGCACGAGTTGTGTGTCCATTTTGGACACGAAAACCAACCCAATTCGTGCTCAGACATATAAATATATAATCTACATATTATGAGCTATCCAAATATATAATTTGTTTTGAAAAACATTAACATTCAATCCATTGAGGCATTTCGTCGAACACCTAACATACCATACGACACGTGTCCGATACGGACACCAAACGGACACGAAATTCACCCAAATTTCGGGGACACCTAGGGGACTCCTAGATCTAGCCCTACATGCAAAGAAAACTAAAATTTAAATCAATTTAGAGGGTTTTACCTATATGCAAAAAGCTTGGAAAAGCTTCAAATGGGGGATTCCTCCTTGCTATCCAAAAGCTCTCAAATTGTCCCAAGGCTGGGATTAAATTTCACAATCAGAAAATAGGAGGAAATTAGGCTATAATGCAAGAAACTAGAGTTAAAACAGAATTGAAATGAGGAAGTTTTGGAATGGGGAAGAAGGCTCTTTACCTCTTTCTTCAAACTTGTAAAAATTTAATAAAAGAGGCAAGAACAAGGAGGAGATTATTTATAGGAAAAGGGGAGCCCTAGTGGCTGGTTAAAAAAGTGGAAAATTAGGGTAAGGGCTTAGTCTAATGGCTATGGGCCAAGTTGCACTAGTCATGGAACCAATTTCTAGGTCTCAAGCCTATGGACCAATTCACCATGTTAACTAGGTCACCAAGTTAAAGTCAAATCTAGGACAGTCTCTTAAGTCGCAGCTAGTCAAAAGTCAAAATCAATAATCACCAGTACAATAAATCATGAAATAATTTAAAGAGGCCAAATGACCAAAATACCCCTAGGCTAAAAATGGTAATTAAATCATCCTAATGACATGGTCAGGCTCTAGGTTAGGCAGTCCCTCAGGTTACACTAGCAAGGCATCAAAATCACAAGCCATGACTTAAACTAGTTTTAAAATAGTTTAAAAATTATTAAAAATCACTAAAAATCATAATGTGAATCAAATATCAATAATTAATAATAATAATTACAAAATTTCAAAATTACCCTCATCTGGAAAACTGGGTGTTACAATCCTACCCACCTTAGAAAAATTTCGTCCTCGAAATTAAGATGATCGTACCCCTACTAGGTCAAACCCCCAGCAATCAAGGTCGAAGCAACACAATCCTACTGGTCATGATTTCACAGTCTCGAACGGGATAGCTACACTATATAGCAGTCACAAGAAATATCCTGGCAGGTACTAAGGGAAATCACACATGAAAGTGGGAAGGAAGAATAAGAAGGACAAACCTGCTAACCCATCACCCGCAGCGTCGGTCTCCTCGACCGCCATCGCAAAGCTCCACCCCTCTGGTGCTAAGCTATAGGTGGCCTAGCTCCCTCAAAAGGAGGTGCAAAGGGGCAGTCTACCATCCTATATGAAACTGGTAAAGATAACTAGGAATTAATTATGAAGGATTACTATTCCAAAGATGATCAAATCGAAAGTTTAAGGCACGAGTGTCAATAGCATTGAAATCCAATAATATTATATATAAAAGAAGACTTAGTCCCGGCACGATCTAAGTTGATCAACTTCAGGATATGACAAAGTTTGGACAAGATGGAGAACGACGCCATTGAAATCTGAGCACGAGTATCCAAGATTTGGTTTCCATGTCACAATTGAATTAATTCAATGGAATAAGACCCCAAACACTGGATAATAAGGAGGATGACCCGTCAACTGCTCACGATCAAGAATTGAAATTTAAAGGATGATGCAAGGATATAGAAATAAGGCAATTTCTTCCTTGGATAGGGAAACTAAACATGATTTGACCTATCAAGTACAGTGCCTTTTCTATCTGAAATATGTGAAGGCAAAATAATAAGGAGTTCAAAGGCGATGTTATTAAGTACAATACGTGGTTCATAGGCGATGGAAATAATTCCAAAAGAGAATTGCCAAAGCTGTCGTGGATGAGACTCTAGGGCAAATTTAACTATGTCTCCCTCCATGTCGAATATATGAGAAGCGAACCAAAGTACAATAGGTTGATCAGACCCTCATGCACCGGTTCTGATTAGACAATATGTTAGTGGGTGCTGGCCCCCAATAAAATATGTCATGATCAAGCTCGAAAAGATCAGCTTGCAAATTGGTGCTACATTAGCAACATATGATAGACAAAATAAGTAAGGATAATGATGAAGGAAGTTAATAGTCCAAGACTTCTAATCATCAGGATTGAGGGTGAATCAAAACAAGAGGAAAAGAATTTTCAATTTGAAGTTCATAATGAGATTCTCAAGGGTCGTCCAGGAATCTCTCAGGTAGTCCTAACTGTGATTGAGTACCTCTCCGTTTAAGCCTATCTCTCAATCCTATCGCAGGCTCGCAGTAGTACAACTAAGTCGCCGTACTACCACGATATCGTACTAATGCGACTCTCGACCTGCATGGGCCACCACTCATTGCCTTACCTATCCTTTGGTTCAGCATACTACATTGTTTGGTATAGGCCATTACCTAAAACACCCAATTCCCTAGTTGTTTACCCTTCATATAGAGGTTAAGACCAATCCCTCCTGAGCTGTTCAGTCACAGTTAGAAACCTTCCTTCCTTCTAATGATCTGATCATCCCTTCATCTCCTTGCCTAACCATTTGGGTTTAGTCTGACCTGAAATGGATATAAGTACCTGTCCTTGTATCCTTATGGGTATTCACCCATTAAATGCTCTTCCTTGTATCAGCTTTGAGTGAGTGTTAAGTGGAGATAGTGTGTTACAGTTGTACACCTTTCCCTGTATGTATTAGCTACATGATGAGGAGGTATGAGCTCGAGCATATACCATATATGATGAACATTTGGATATCCTCTGCAACCCCATATTGCATTCATGCCCTGCAGATGTATACATCATATACTCTCATTGGCCTTTACTGTTCGTTTCACTTCACCCTTGTTCACTGTACCATAGTCATTGTTCTGCATTCCTCTTCATTACATGTCTGGCATGTTAGCATTAAATCCCCTACTTTACCTTACAATTTAGTCCAAGGGATTCCATTCAGTATCAGTTACCACTATAGTGCAGACCCTATTACCTGAGATACATACATATATGTCCCTTTCATAACTAGCCTTAAACTTTAATACATTCAATCTATTTCACTGTAACCATCCTTTCCCTCTAATTACAATCCAAAGTCAGTCCCCATTTATCTATTATGTCATTTGGAGTTCATTCTTTAAACTAAAACTTTAGACCCTCTTTCCATATTCACTACATGTTACCCCTTGTGTCTGTCCCCTTTGTATAGCTTGAATAGTTATGTAATATAGGTATCCCATGTATGTTAAACTAAATGCTAGATATGCAGGAATATGTACTTAAGGTTGTATTCAAATATGTTATGAATATATTGTAATGAATATATGCATATAGGCAATGTAATGCACTATCAAATGCATTGGTATATACAATGTATTCATGTTGTGTGCCTCAATGCCATGTAATGTAATATAGAATGATATACAATATATGCTCAATGATAAGGTAGTACCCAATGTATGCCTCTATATGCATGAATGTATATATTTATATATTGAATCTATTTGGTATATAGCCTAGTGTTAGAGTGACCTGTGGGTGGTTGTTTAGACTTGAGTTGACTGGCCTAGACCTAGTTTGACTAGAGATTGACTGGAGTTGACCAAAAGTCAACATTGAGTCTAGATGTGACCAATTGACCTAGTTTGACTAGTGTAGTTGACTTGGTTTGACCCAGAGTTGACCAAGAGTTGACTTTGACCTAGTTTGACCTAGAAATCATGTAGATTGCATCGTAGACTTCACTTATCTTATTTTAAACACATTACCTGTACTGCTCTATTTAGGATATTGTAGCTCTGGTGCAGACATCTGATATTATATTACTCTTTTCAGAGTATCAGGCGAGTACATTCTCTGATAGTTCTCTCATTTACTTGTCAATTACTGTACTTCAGTTCTAGTTAGCTGTATGTGATTCTCTGTTACAAACACGTATTGTATTACTGAATCCATGCATACGACACACATACTTACTTGTCTTACCTCTATTATTCGAATCATCATACAAATCACTATTCGAACCACCTATTCGTATCTTCATGTGCTGGTTGGACTTGTATTCGTCTTTTGTGTTAGATTATGGATTCATTTGTATTAGACTGGGCGGGAAAATACTTGATTAGACATGTGAACATTCCTACTATTCGAACCATCCCCTGTGAATGATATTCGAACGATAGCCATTCACACCCGGCCAGGTGTGTGATGTGCCGGATTTACCCTTTGTCGTTTACATGTCTATCTAAGTATTTTAAAACACACTTGGAGAAATTATTCGAATCATTATTGATTAATATTCGAATCACTATTCGTATCACCTTATTCGAATCACCTTATCAGAACAATGATTAGAATCACATTCGACTCATCTTGTATTAGACTCATATTGGGATTACACTCAACTTATATTGTACTGTCTGGACTCATCACATTACTCTAGTTCAGCTAGATTTTATTTTACAGTCTTTATTGCCATGATTTCTTCTCTTGTTTAGTTACTTACTTTTCTTGTACTTTATCTGTCTCTCTATACCATCACCTGAATATAAACTGCCTGAAATAACGTATAGGCAACTCTAGAGGGGTGAATAGAGTTTGTGTCGATAATCACGAAATAAAAAGTTAACTCTATATCACCTCCACAAACAACTATCAAGATAGTAAATAAATCAGAGAAAAATGCGGAAGTAAATAAAGATCAAGAAAGCATACGCAAACACAGCAGTTTTAACCTGGTTTCCCTCATGGAGGACTAGTCCAGGCCTGAGAACTCTAGCTCAGGATTAAATCTACTATTTGTGAAATAGTAGTTACACCCCGTGCCTTTTCTTCAGAAGAGCACGTCAACTTCTACAGATTCGCAGTAGCGAAACTTGGAATTGTCCAAGTGACTTTTCTTTCCCTCTTGCACACAACTTCTAGCTGATATCGCACTGAGCACCTTGGGCTAAGGAGAGTTATGGCTTAGGAGATATGGAAATGAGGCTTGGAGTAGTAGAGCTTAGAAAGCTTGAATATTTAAAGGTAAGAGATAATTTGAAATGAAAGAATTCAAGCTCTATTTATACTACTCTGGAGAGGCAGAATTCGGCCAGAATTCTGTCCCAAGAATTCAAATTTTCGAACGTTGGACAGCTTGTAGCAAGCAGGCCCTAAAAATCAGGGTGCTGGAAATCAGGGGTAAGAGTTCGGCCCGAACTCTGTGTGGAGGCAGAGTTCGGCCCGAACTCTGTCTCCAGAAGACAGAATTGGTCCATTGGGCTTTTTGGCTTTGTGGTGCTTGGGCTTGGTTCAGGAATTGGTCTGTTGTAATGGTAGAGCTTTAGAGATTGTCTAGGGGTTGAGATGACTCAGTGCGACTCAACGTACACATTCTCCTAGACTCAATAAATTGAAGATTACAGATTTAGAACAATTAGGAAAACCAAGAGCCCTTTTGATGACGCCTTCTTCTAATATTTGAGCAGTCCTGAAGACGTCTTTTTCCTTGACAACAGTCGTCCGAAGATAAACATTCTCCTAGACTCAGTGCGGAACCCCCGATACGAGGCCCCGGATAGGTCGCTAGGCGGTTCGAAGAAATCTCTTTGTATGACGCCGTCTTTGCTCCATCATTAATTCTTCATTGCCTATGTCCTATTTAGATCATGTTTGATCATGCTACATGTCTACAAATACATGTTAGGCCAGCAAAATATGTTGCAGTAAGATACAAGCATAGCAATATAATATGGACAATTAGGACAATGCTAAGTTTAAGTAGCAACATGATAGTGAGTATATGAATATTAGTGACATCATTATGTTAAACATAACTGATTAGCCATTGTCAAAACATGATGTAATTATTGGGCCAACAATCTCCCCCTTTTTGATTATGGCAAATCGGTTAAGTTTAAGACATATACGATAGATGCATGTATCACTAATAAACACATATTACTATAATATTGTGTGCTAACTTAAACTTATTTCTCCCCCTTTGACATGATCAAAAAAATAAGCTCCCCAGTAAAAGGAGATAAAATGAACTCAAGCATAAGGAGGAGGCAGAGACAATCATGATCAAGAATACTAAATGAGAAACAATGGGAGAAGTGTGTAAAGACAAGTATAGAAACTACATACCAAATGTAGAGTGCCAAATAGAAAATAGCTTGTCAAAACACAAATAGTTGGTAAAACTAAAAGAATTTGAAAATAATCAATAGATAGTTTACCAACATGAAATCCAAGAAAGACATCCAAAAACATAGTATGATATGAAATATTGCTCTAGTTTTGGAAGAAAAAAATTACAGTCAAAAGTCATGGAGATTAGATAATTGCAAATAATAGATATCAAAGAAGAAAGAAACCAATTGAGATATTGAAATAGACAAACTTGATATCAATTGAAATATAAAAACTTGAAACATTGATCAATGAAACTATGGTAGTCACAATTATCCACAGATAAATAGTGAAACAAAATAAAGGAATGATGAATGTAAAATAGAGCAATTGATATAAAATGATCTCATTATTTGCAAATATATTTGCTTATCCAAAAATGCATTAGAACTCAATTACCTTATCATGCTATATGAATATCCTTTAGATAAACATGAAGGTAAAGGAGAAAAATATTTGAGAAAGAGAAATTCAGTCGACTTGAATGCTCCCCTCAAACTATTACCAATATAGATAAAATCATGAATTTTGGGTAAGTCCTCAACAAGGAAAGCCAAATCAATTAAGTATATATGGAAAACCAAATCAAAGAAAGCACAATAGTCATCAAAGTAAATACAAAAGTTAATATTAACGAGATGACTCATATCAAAGAATATGATGAAAACAATTGCATAACTCTCATAAACCTTTCACAAAAACAGTATCATAACCTCATCACTAAGATATAAATAAGGATAAAAAGGGTCAATGAT